>JAKCPI010001115.1:0-105848 GCA_023213315.1 Euborellia annulipes
TGGAAGACAGGGCCAGGGCCGGATTTAAGAGTATACCACCTATAGGCTAAAAAATCATGAAAATTATTTTACCTTTTTTTTAGGGAAGCAAAATTTTTGCCGAATTTCGGAATTTTTTCACAAATCATTTTTGCTTTTTTTATCCTCTCTTTATTTTGTATATCTGGAATAGCCCAACTTCGTTTTAACAATGGGTAAATTGTCAATCCGCTGCCCCTCTATTTTTTGCCTTTTCAGCCTATTTAGAATGTTTACATCAGTTAATTACAATGTTTATTACAATGAAATTAGATTTAATTTAAATCAATTAAAAATTTTCTTTTTGAATCGTGTTTACAAAAAATATGTTGTGTACTTATGATTATTATGTAGTGCTCTGGGCGTAGAGGGACCCGATCGAGTTGTAAGAACCACTCCTCTGGTCCAAGCATGAGAGTTTTCCAGGTGTTCCCCGATGGCACACACACTCGCCAAGCCAGAAATGTTTGTGAATAACGGCTGAGAATGTTAAGGAAGTTGAGCATAAGAATGAGCCAGTAATAATGCAACTCTTCCGACAATGATGGAAGTCTTGATAATAATGAAAATCTGATAATGAGCCTCTGGATAATAATGAGTCCTCTTTCTCGTCGTCCAGCTTCTTGTATAAGGAGAGGGATAACCTCTCTCTCCTCTTCTTTAAGGGTGAGAGCCGATGACATCATTTGAACATCCGGTGACTTCTTTTAAAAATTGGTTTCAATAGAACAAGGACAAAGGACTAAGGCCCTTAGGATTTGATTTTTTTTGCTTTCTGTATTTCCTCTATTTACATTGATTTTACTTCCTGTTTTGTTGACCCGGAGTGTGTTTTGTGTGTGCCTTTTATTATGATTTTCCTCTTCCTGGGGTTTGTCTTGCGAGAGCAAAATTATGACCTTGGGTGGGGGGGGGGGGTGACAAATACATTCGATTCTCACGGCACTCCCAAGTTTTTTTTTTTTTAATTAAATTTTTGATCACAGAAAAATTTAACAAACACAATTTTAATATTCATTTTTCACTTTAAGACTCACTCTTGTTTACAAACATTATTACAAAAATTAGTTTAATAATATTAAATTCACATAGAATTACTCTTTCAAATTATTCAAAAATAGATAACTCATTGTTTCGCATAAAATATTAATTGGAATCAGGATTTTAAAAAATACAAATATTTATTATATTCTTATTCCCAAATAACGATTCGATTCATTCCTCGATCGACAACGATCCCCAATGAAACTCCTCAATTAAAATATCCTATACATCAGTTTATTCGTACCAACCTAGGTTAACACGTATCAGACATCTTGAATCAACCAATGAACCACCATCACACCCCTTATGAATTCTCTTTCTAATTTCTTTCAACTTCAATACAATTTACTTTCATATCCACAAAGAACTTCTGCCTTTCTACAACCACTAAGGTTTACTTTCTTTATTTTATATATACTTGTACATATATATATATGCAAAGATAAGTTTTATCGGGTTAAGTCGCGTGGGGTGCTGAGATTTACTCGACGTTTCGGCTCTCCTTTTGGAGCCATTTTCAAGAGAGAAGGAAGTTAGGAGGTAATGGTGGAGGGGGTTGTTTACGGGGTCGCAGTCTTCCTGAAACCCAGGTCAATTTGGTGGATGACTCAGAGGAGTGGATTGGTCTCTGAGAGCTGTAATTGTGTTCGGTTTAGATTGACTACTGGGCCTCAATCTTTTGCATTTCAATCTATATTTTATATTTGAAATGAGTTCTTCTTTAGCAATCCTCACTTAACACTCATAAAAATAACCAATGCAACTATTTTCCCCGTAGTTGATTTATTATCTTTAACGATTTCTATCTTAAATCAAGAGTCGCGGGAGCGACTTGTCGGATTAACGAGATAAGAATAAGTGCTACCAATATAACAAAAATAAAAACCCTAAAATTTTATAAAATTTGGTCAAATCCTATGTTTATATAAGATTAAGGTGGCTGTAGATATCAGTTGATATAGGACAGAGAAAATGATTAATAATTGCTGGTCAAATAACATGTCGCTTCCAAGCGTTTTAATTATAAGGGCCTTAATGTGGTGAATGAGGTGAAATCCACTGAAGAAGGAGTGCCGATAGTGTCTCCGAAATATCTGGAAATATTGCCTTGATAATTAATAAAAATTGCTGAAAATATAGCGTCTTTTTTCTGTTAATTAACCAACTTCAGCAACACCACTTAAGGATAATAGGACAGAGGAGTTGGCAGTCAATTTTAGAGAGTCTATATTAAAGAAAATCTCCCAGTTTTGGATACGTTTCGGCTTTATTCTTTTAATGCCATCATCAGTCCCATTAGAGCTGGAAAGACTCATTAATATATTAAGATTGTATTGTGTATCTGTCATCTTAACATATTAATTATTAATGTATGTCTTTACAGCTCTAATGTCCTTCTAATCCCCAGTCCCTGATGATGGCCTTAGTAGAATAAAGCCGAAACGTATCCAAAATTGAGAGTTTTTCTTTTATAAAGACGCTCTAAAATTGGCTGCCAACTCCTCTGTCCTATATAAAATCCTATATTTATTATTTATAATGAATTCCAAACGATCTATTTACATTGTACCAATATAACAAAAAATCTGGTGTGACTGGCGCACAGCACACAACTTTCTCTTACCCTTCGGTAAGAGAAAGTTGTGCACCGTGCTGGTCACACCAGATTTTTTGTGTCGAGATATATTTAGTTTCCCATAGCACCTTAGTTTCAAACTTGCATTTTAAATGTTGACTGCTTGAAATAAACTATGGTTATTTTTCAAAATTTTAATCTCATATTTGGACATTTTATACACAATATATATATTCTATAGAATCGTAAATAAATACATTTCATAAGAATTGGAAAAAAAAATTTTAAATGCGTAAAAAGTTCCAAAGGGGACCCCCTTTTGAATCGAAATTAACATACAAATCCCTATAGGAAATTAACATTAGGCCTATGAGAGAAGGCGGAGAGACAGACGATAATGTTTGCAAGTGAGAGAGAGAGAGAGAGAGTGAGATATGTTTTCCCCGAAACAATCAAAGACAGAAATAAAATAAAAAAAAATTGGAATTTAAATAATAATTGATTTTTAATCTAATAAAAAGAAAAGGATTTAAATTCCGTTACCATGGCAACCATTTCTATCTTTCCTATGAAGAACAAGAGTAAAGTGGTCTTCAGAAGATTTCAACGGCAAAATGAGAATATACATTTTAAAGAGCATCTAAAAAATATTTGATTTATGAATTTAAAAAAAAATCCTTGTAGGGAATTTTGAGAAAATCGAAAAAAACTGAAAAAGTACATCAGTAAAGTACTAGTACTTTTTGGCCGATTTTGTTCAAAAGCTTATTTTGAGATTTTTCAAAGGTACCTAAGTTAAATATAAAATTTCAATCCGGTAGCTCAATTCCTTCATGCTAAAAATCTGTCCACACATACAGACGCACACACACCCCCCCCCCACACACACACACGCACACACACACAGACCAATTTGCGGGACCCACTTTTTTGGACTCAGGGGTCCTCAAAACATGTATATCCATCAAAATATCGACATCGAATTTTTGACATGATCGCAATACTTTCTCTCTCTATATATTTCATATATAGGCTAAGAGAAAGTAAAATAAATATCCTAAAATTTTATAAAATATGGTGAAATCCTACGTTTATTGTTTCGATTGGATACCAAACTATGTATTTACATTGTTTATCGTTTTGAAAGCATAATAAAGGATCTATTCATGGGATAGCTTAATATTTAATTAAAAAAAAAACAATTGTTAAATAATATTTAAATGTAATATTTCACAGAAGAATGTAAAATCTCAACCAAAAACTTCGGAGATGCAAAAAGCCTCGAATTATTTTTGCCCAGAGCCTCGCTTTTCTGAGTTATATATAATAAAAGCGAGGATATGTGAAACAAATAAAATTCTGTAGGGGTTTCATTTAAGTGAAAATATTTTCTCGCTTTTATCTAACTCAGAAAAGCGAGGCTGGGCAAAAATAATGCAAGGCGCCCCTTTGTGCATCTGTTTTGTGTTTTTGGTTGAGATATTAAGAAAAATAAAAATTTTTATTTTTTTACTTCATAGGCTATGTTTAGATATTATCCAAACATAAAGTTTCTACTTACAGTTTTGTAGAGCGCCAAAAATACTATAGACTGCTTCCAAGTTCTTTTCAAAAGGGCCCAAAAACACCAGTCAAAATAAAAAAAAATCAGGCGATAGATTCACATACGTTTTTACTAATCACTTGCTCTACTCACATTGAATTATAATTAGGGCTCGGATTTCGCCCTATTTGCCTTTTTTTAATTTATGGCTTAAAATTTAGGCCAATATGATATGTATACGTTTCATGAAATTCTGAATAAAAGAAGAGGCATTTGTTAGTGCCTATAATGCCTATTTTGGCCGATTCTGGGTTTTAGTGCCTATTTCATCTATAAATGCCTTTTTTAGTGCCTATTTTAAGTTCATATAGCCAATTTCAATTTTTTACGAGCTATACATAGCCTAAATTTAAAATTTTTTTGAATTATCAAGAAAATATTTCAAGGGGAGGGTAGAGGGGGTAAATACCCCCCACCCCCCGAGATTTAAAAAAAAATACATTTTGAAAAAAAAAAATTATTTTTAATGTAAAATTTTAAAAATTAGTACTTAAAAATTAGATTTGTATTTATATTCTGGCAAACAAGTACAGAATGCGCCTTTAAATTACCGAAATTAAGAAAAAATTGTGTGCTGTGCGACCAGTCACACCAGATTACCAAAAATAAGAAATCAATTTTTAAAATTTTTTATATTATTTCTTAATTTCTGCCTTTTAAGTGCCTTTTTATGTGCCTATTTTTACAACAAATGCCTTTTTAAGTGCCTATTTTAATAATTTTTAGTGCTTAGTTGCCTGCCTATTTTAAAGATTTTTAGTGCCTATAAATCCGAGCCCTAATTATAATATACCTTTAATTCATCAACTGATTTACCATACTATTTATATTTTTCAGATATATGTCAAATAGATATTGATTACTAGCCGCATTTCGGTATAAGAATTAAAAGAAATTTTCTTTCGAGGAAGCTCCGAAAACGGAAATTGTCTAAATTAAGGATTAGACTAAGAAGCAATAATTAAGTGGAATTCATAAAGAGAAAGAAGCCAGATCTAGCTGAGTCTAATGAAGGACTGAAGCGACAAAGACACTGCTAGCCTTGTTAGGGCGCCAATTGCCACCGCAATAAAACATCAAAGGCGGCGTTCTTTTTTTTTTAATGCAATTGAGGGGAATGCTTGACGCCCGCAGCCAGTCTCCCCCTCTTGTTTGTCCCGAAAATAGTAGCAATCCTCACTCACTCCCTGGAATTGTCCAAATTAATGGAAACGTTTTATCAACATTGAAAGAATATAGAATAATTCAGATATTGAAATGAATAAAGAATAAAGAAGAGAGTTATCTCTTTTTCTTTCCTTCTATTATCTACAAAATATATATAAAATACGTTTTAATTTTGTTACTCCTTAATCTTGTTTCATTTGCTAACAGACTGTAATTTTATTCTGGAAATATCATGTACTTAATGTGTGTGTGTGTGTGTGTGTGTGTGTTGTTTATTTTGAGAGTAATATTGGTTGATGGAATTTAAAAAAAAAGTAAAAAAGGATTGCATAAATTTAATAAGAAAATAAATTTATCGATTGTTATAAAAAACGGGTAGTGTAAATCGAGAGACCTGAGGCGAGTATCTCTCTGAAAATTTGTTATTAGATGGGATGCAGAAATTTGCTATTGTTAATGCAAGATAAATAATCCAAGTGAGTTTTTTATTCATTTGATTACACTGGTCGACAGGGTTTTTTTCTTCACAAGAAATCTGATTAGTGAACTTAGTGCATTTTTTCATTCTGAATTCAGATATGCAGGTAGAATTTTTCCATCAGGCAAACTTTTAGAGATATAGAGAACAATAAATTTTAATGAGAAAATGTGCTCTAAAACGGCTCTTGTGTAGAATGTTCAAAATATTTTTCAAGTGATACTCGTAGAAATATGCAGATATTTATAAAACATAAATTTTAAGTTTCAGCCCAATCGGGGGTCATTTAGACGTGCAGTAAACGACTTAAATTTTAGAAAAATCAAATTTTTTAGTTTTTTTTTGCTTTGGTCGCCCCTACTACAACTTTAGGTATCCCTGAATGAAAAAAACATATTTACTATATTTTTAGTTCTTTGGCTTTCTAAAAATAATTTATTCGTAAAAATCTGTTGATTATTAACGAAATTATCAACAAAAACGTCATCAAAGAAAAAACGCTAGTACACTCACTGGTCGAAAAAAATGAACTTTTATCTTTAACAAGAATAAAGAAAGATATGAGATTCTAGAAATATTTTTCGTGCTGAATTCAATTATCATTTCAGTTTAACCATCAAGCAAAACCCAAAATTCTTGCCTGCCTTCTTATGGTTAAACTGAAATGATATTTGAATTCAGCATGAAGGCGGGCTGCGCGGCTAGTGGTTAATTTTAATTTTAATTTTTATAGCTATTTAGTTGAATTACTTTATAAAAATTATTTAATTAGTATGATTTTAATATACTTCATAAATATTTAAATACAGGGTGTCTATAAAAGAACTCAGGGGGTTTTAAAAATTCATATTTTTTAAACTATAAAAGATACAAAATTTATTTTATTTCTTTGAAACAAGTAACTCAAAAAGTTTTACTCATACCAATTGGAAATGGTTTTATTAACAGTTGGCAGCGGTGCAAAGCGTAATTAGTAATTTTCGCCATCTCAGGGAACCAATAGTCAATTGCGTGGCGTCCGTCACCCCAGACATGCTGACAAGGGCGGACACAGGGGGTGGGGGGGTAAAGGAGGTAATTACCCACCCACCCCGAGATTTGAAAAAAATATTTTTTTAATTAATACTTAAAAATTTGATTTGTATTTATATTCTGGCAAACAAGTGCAGAATGCGCCTTTAAATTACCGAAATTAAGAAAAACATAGTGTGCTGTGCGACGAGTCACACCAGATTACCCCTCCCCCACCCGACAAACACCTCTGGATCCGCCCTTGCATGCTGACCAGGACATGGGAAGAGGTAGAATACCGTTACGAAGTACGTCACGGGGCTCACATTGAACTTTATTAAATTGTTAAAAAAAACTTGAAAATGTAGCCTTTCCATTCATGTATAAAACATGTCTGTACGTTTTTTACTTAATTAAAATATTTTGCCTCAAAATCCCGGAGTTCTTTTATAGACACCCTGTAGTTTAGAGCGCGAATTTCAAACCAGAATTAATAAATTTAGATTTGTGAAATAAATTTTAAAAGAATAATTTCAAGTTCTAGTATTAATTTTATTTCATATCCTGGGTATATTTAATTAAATCACCGAAGTATATGAAAAATGATTGAAAATTCATTTTTTTTTTACAGTGTATATAATAGGCCCGGATGCCCGACAATGGCAAAATCTCCATTTGGCCAGTTAAATAAATTTACTTAGAAATGTATAAAAATTTATTTTTTGATACAAATATATTATTTTAATACTTTAATTTGTTTAATTATTTAGTAAGATTGTATATTTTAAAATAATATAATTTTTTTTAATAAATAAAAAAAACTATTGTTTCACCTACACCACTTTCCCTCTAAACTATAAACTCGTAAAAACTTTCATTTTTCACAAATAAGTATGTTTAATTTATCACATAGAAGTATATTATTTTCTCATATGAATTTTTCATATCAGGGTTTATGAAAGTTCATTTTTGGTATATGAACTTTTTCATATACACAAATTGAATATTCATATATAGTTTATGTAACAGGCTTCCTATACTTGTATATGAATATTGCTTGAAAATTTTTAACAGTGTACTTATCTTAAATCAGAATGAAAAAATGCACATTTTGAACATTCTACATAAGAAAAAAAAATTCTACATAAGAGCCGCATTAGAGCACATTTTCTATTAAAATTTATTTTTCTCTACATCTCTAAAACTGTGCCTGAATGGGCAAAACTGAAATGATATTTGAATTCAGCATGAAAAATACTTCTATAATTTCATATCTTTATTCTTGTGAAAGAAAAAAGTTCATTTTTGTCGACTAGTGTTATTTGAATCATACTAGGCATTAGTATAAGGGTATTTTATGGCTGATGGAATCAGAGGTATCATTTGGCATTAGTGTGCGTGCACCAGTTTGATTGCTGGTTTTTTCAACTACACTGTACATTCAGGATAATAAAGCACCCCCATGCGTTTTTCATATGATAATTTGATTGTTTTATAAAAAAAGATGAAAAATTTTTAATCAACTTTGGTAGTTAAAATGAAGAAGAGAATTCTAATATGGATTGCCATCTTATTTTATAAAAACAATGAAATAATCACATGAATAAACCTTTCCAAAAATTGATGTTAAAATTAATTTTTCTCTATTAACATCAATTTTTGGCAAGATTCCTTAAATCACAAGTTCAGCATGAATAACATTAAAACAGGAATGTAACAGGTATTTTTCAGTAAAACACAAGTTTTCAGATAGATACGCGACTCAGTTTTCTTCTAATTTACGCCACTCAATTTTATAGCAATCATTAAATTTGTTTTGTTATGAGATGTTTATAATTTATTTGATTCTTCCTTTTTGAGGAAGGACTCCAATTCTTTTATTTTAACCTATTAACGAGAAATCAGAATAAATTGCAGGTGTTTCAATATTGTCTTTCACTGCATATACTGGATTAATACAATAAAAATACCAATCAATATTTTAAACACATTTATAAAAGATGTGACCGACAACGCGGATTTAGTGGAGAAGACTTTTATTGAAATTTTTTTAAAACATTTCACATGTAAAAAGCTCAGATCGATTCAAATGGATTTGGACCCAAAACTAGGATGTTTACAAACAAATCGGAAAGAAATAGAAACAAAAAAAAAAAAAAAATACTTGCAAACTCTATTTATTTTTTCGCTTCAATAGAAAATTAAAATGTGAATTAACTTTTTTGTTGTCCCGCTTAAGTATTCATGAAAATAAAAAGCATCTCTTCATTATCACGATGATACTTTATATTTAGATTAATTTCAATGCATTTTCAAAAATACTCTTAATACAATAGACCAGTGAATCTTTTGATCCTATTGAATATTCAATATTGACTTTTTTATCTTTCATTTTAAACATGTTTCAATAATTGATGAGAGTAGGTTTTTTAAAAAATTAAAAATTTATTTAAAGGAAATGTTTTTTATTTCAAATTGTTTTGATTGATAAAGGTTATTTTTTTTACATTCTCTTACCTACATATGGACCCTGTTATGCAATAAAAATTGAGTTCAGCAGGGAATATTGTTTCAAATGCTATAATTAATAGTATTTTTTATGAAATATGTCCTAAAAAAATTTATATTTAATGTTACTTGCACAATTGACAAGAAAAATTATATAGAATCCAATACAAAAAACTTTAATGTTGATTTTCTCAAAACTCGATGTTTGCTCTTTGACACACCATTGCATAACAGGGTCCATATATGTTAATATATGTATATACATTGTAAAAAATTGGAAATAATTGAACTGAATTGGGATTAAAAAGAAAAAAATCATTGTGTGGTTTTATGAAACCACGATGGAAGTGAAACTTTTTTTGGATCGTAGGCGCTCGGGCGGACAGACAGACGGACACACCGCTATTATATATATATATATATATAGATTGAAGATTTGAATCATTTTAAATTATTTTAAAAATTATATTTTATCAATTTAAAAATTGAATTATTAAATCTCACAATTATTTTTTTATATTTAGTTTGAATATCAGGCTGGGATGAGTAGAGTAAAGGGTTTGGAGAGTAATAACCAGCAAATTTATAGCTCCACCTGACGTCCTTTTATTTGGCAGATATTTCGATGCGTAGAACACACATAATCTTCAGTGCCGCGAGGATATAGTAGGTGGGCTTAGTCTATTTATATCCAATGCCTTAGGGGCGTTAAACATAGTGGTGAGGTGCCTTCTCTAAGCTGATGACCGCTCTGTGTCCATAGCAGAATTGATATTGATACAATATCAATTCTGCTATGGACACAGTGTTCAACAGGGTTGATACAATATCAATTCTGCTATGGACACAGAGCGGTCATCAGCTTAGAGAAGGCACCTCCGTTATGTATAACGCCCCTAAGGCATTTGATATAAATAGACTAAGCCCACCTACTATATCCTCGCGGCACTGAAGATGATGTTTGCCCTACGCATCGAAATATCTGCCAAATAAAAGGACGTCAGGTGGAGCTATAAAGTTGCTGGTTATTTCTCTCCAACCCCTTTACTTTATTTTTTTATAATTCGTTATATATATTAAATTTCAACTTTCTTAATTTTGTCGTCACGGATTGTGATGTCACGATTTGTAGCGTCACGGCTAGTAACGCAACATGCTGATAGAAGAGCCAAAAAATTTGAAAGGATAAAATAAAAGTTTCACTTTAAAAAAATGTAATTCATATTTTTGTATTTATAAAATTTTTCTCAAAATAAACTTATATTATTATTATTATTAATATATATATAAAGAGAGAGTATCGGTATTGGGTTCATGTCAAAAATTCGATGTCGATTTTTGATGGATATATACGTTTTGAGGTCCCCTTAATCCAAAAAAGTGGTTTTCGCGATATGGTCTCTCTGTGAACAAAATATCTCATGAACGAAAAGAGCTAGGAGGTTGAAATTTTATATTTAAGTTAGTCACTCCACTGGGAATAACACCAAGCTTTTGAAATAATAGACCAAAGAGTACTAGTACTTTACTGATGTACTTTTTGAGCTTTTTAGATTTTCTCAAAATTTGTTCCAACGATTTTGATTAAAATTTAAATTGAATTATTTTTTAGATTCTCTTTAAAATGTATATTCTCATTTTGCCCTGAAAATTTTTTCAAGTACACTTTACTCTTGTACTTCATAGAAAAGATAGGAGAAATATAATAATAATAATAATAGAGTTATTGCACTTCTCAGGGTGTTAAATTTATTTCAAAAAACACTAATAGTCACTGTCTAGTTCAAAAACTTTATACTTTCATTTTTGAATTTATTTAAAGGGCTTGTAAAAAATCCACTTTGTTACATAAGCCCGGGAGCCGTGGCTCAGTGAGAAGACATTATTAGCTTCTCGCACCGGAGTCCCGCGTTCGCTTCCCGTCCCAAGCGAGAAAAATTTATTTCATTTGATTTGACTTTCTCTTCTTCTTTTGGAATGGGTGCATAAGGTCCGAAGACAAATCATTTGAAATAAATAGGGAGGGGGTCTAAAAATTTATAGAGGGCTCCTGTTGCTCGTGGATCTTGAAATTCAACTAAAATTAGTGACAATTTTGGGTCTAAATTTCAAAAAAATTTGAAATATCAATTCTCACAGAAGAGATTGTCTGATTTGAAAAAAAAAATTATATCTGAAATGCCCATGTGGGTGGGCCACTTTTGCCGGGTATTACATTTCGCTTCAAAAAAAGTGGCAAAACGATTGGCCACCCCTCCCCCCGCAGGTACAAGAAAGGTCCCCTCAGCCCCAAAAAAATATTTGTCAATATAGAATTTCAAAAATTAAAATCTATATATAGACTATAATAGTGAAGTGTCCGTCTGTTAAACTTTGTGTCTATCACGTAGATTACAGTGTTCAACAGGGAATTTT
This sequence comes from Euborellia annulipes, assembly GCA_023213315.1. Lineage (NCBI taxonomy): Eukaryota > Metazoa > Arthropoda > Insecta > Dermaptera > Anisolabididae > Euborellia > Euborellia annulipes. The sequence goes on from JAKCPI010001115.1 coordinate 11,821, forward strand.
TGAGTATATGGGTAGAGCTGATTTCAAAAATTCCATTAATTTTGCTCGATTGGAAGTTGCTCTAATTTTGAATTTTCAAGATTTTTTTGAAGCGTCAATCCTTAAAAGTATAAAGATAATTAAAATACTTTACTGAAATTTTCAAGTTTCAGTACATACAATCAGAGCTGAATAAGTGGTGAAAAACACAACTAAAAGTTTAAAAAAATCGAATTTTAATCAAAATCGTTCGAGCGAACTTTGAGAAAATCGAAACAAACTAAAAAACTACAATATATCAGTAAAGTACTAATACTTTTTGGCCGATTTTGTTCAAAAGCTTCGAGTGACGTCGCAGGGGAGTACCTACGGTAGCTTAAATATAAAATTTCAACCTCTTAGCTCTTTTCATTCTTGAGATATTTTGTTCACAGACAGACAGACCATGTCGCGAAAACCACTTTTTTGGATTCAGGGGACCTCAAAACGTGTATATCCATCAAAATCTCGACATCGAATTTTTGACATGAAACCAATACTTTCTCTCTATATAAACATATATAGAGATAAAAGAAAGTAAAAATCATCACGCTGCCAGCGCCCCTTTCTTTAATGCGCGCGGGGCCATCGCCAGTTCGCCCCCCCCCCCCTCTTGTTGGGGCACTGAGTAAAAGTACCAATTTTATTTGGCTGTCATTCATTTAACCGAACTTATTTATTCTCCCATCTCTTTATATAGAATTTTCATGTATAAAAACATAATGGTTTTAATATAAATACTTCTTAATTCATCACATATTAAAAATATTTTTTTAATCTTTAGAAAGTTTATTTTTGATATTTTTTTGTTTATTAAAAAAAAATTAAATCCTATTTGCTGAGAAAAACAAGATTTTTTAAAATATTCTTTAAAAAGTTTTTAATTAAATTATGAAGTTATTTTTAATAAAGTTGTTTAAAAAAAAAAAAAAAAAAAAAAAACATTAATAAAGATATTCTTAGGCTTAGAATCTATATAATTATATATACAAAAATAAAATAGGAAAAATGTACTGTATGTATTTATGTTATAAACGAATTCACGATTTTCAATGGAACTATCAATATTTCAAATTAAGCACACATATTTAGTCTTTTTGATTTTTTTTTTTGGAACGATTAAGTACACACATTTAGTCTTTTTGATTTTTTTTTTTTTTGGAACGAAGTTCTTTAAGGCGGCTTACGCATGATGAAATGGGAGAAAGTGTAACGTAACAAAAACGCGTTCCTACTAAAAATGTTTCCCAGCGCCCGAGAGTCTGCGGAGAAAGGCGAGATTAGCCGAAGTCTTGGCGAGGCCACGCCTACCCTCTAATTCTCTTTATTTCTTTCTATCTACCGTAGGCGAGAAGTTGCTCACCGAAGGCGAGCAAGAGGTTTTTTAATAAAATTAAAATTTTAAAAAATTTGTTAGTGATTTTAACAAAATTTTTTTCGGCTATAACATTATATATACCATATTACATATAACGTTATATGTACTATTTGAAAGAAATAAATATTTTTAATTTTCTCCTTTTAATTCAATCTAAAATGTTTTTAGAAATTAGAAATACAATAGTGTCTATATAAAATATTTTGGGAAAAAAATGAATTTCTTACTCTTTTAATTTTTTTTAATTTAAAAGATTTTATTTTTCAAAAGTAAAATTGTATCATTTTTAAAAATAAATGAAATAAAAGAAGACATATTGCCCCCCTCTGCCCCTCCCTATAGGATGCCAGGGGGGCAATGTACCCTTGCCCCCCCCCCCCAGTTCCGGCGCCTATGATATATAGTAGAGGAGAAGGTCAAATTTCGGCTAGGGTCCAAATTCTGGCTAGTGCTGTAATCAGTGTAAGGAGATGCTGCAATGTCGCCGCGATAGTATGAAACCAGCGGCGTAACCAGCCTTTGAGGGCGGGGGGGGCGAAGCTTAACTAGGGCGCCGATTTTCCAGGGGGCTACGCCCCTGGACCCCCTTGCTCGCCTTCGGCGAGCAATTGCCCGCCTTCGGCGGGCAAATTTCTTGCATCCTGTAATTTCCTCATCGAATTTGTTTATATTTACATGTTTTTTAATGACACCTGTATGATTTTGTTTTGATTTTTCTTTGCTTTTAAGAAAAATGTCGTTTTCTTCTGTGATTATTTCAAAAACTATTCAGTTTTCGGAAAAATATCAAAGAATAAAAACTTTTTAAAATTGAGTATTTTATCATAATATGACAAAGAAATTGAAAATTTTGAAATTTCTGAAAAAACTTATTAGGTAAAGTACTACTTCCAAGTGACGAATTTAATCCAAAAGTTGATAGAAATCTACAATTTTAGTGTAAGGAGCATATACCAAATTTCATCTATCTAGCTGCTTTGGTTTTTAAGCAATCGTGTTCACACACACACCCAGACGTAATTCCAATAGAATATACGAGAAAGTCTCGGGGAAGTCATTCCCCATGTTTTTTTTTAACACACACTTTTTTCCCATTCACACTCACACTCACATGCACACAGTCTTTTCGGCAACTTAGGCCATATAAGACTTTGACTTTGACATTTGGTATTCAAATGGCTTAAATAAAATCATCGGACTGCCTGGGATCCGAACCCCCGATTAGAGCCCTGCACGGGTACGGGTTGGCCCGTTACCCGCCCGGGCCGGGCGGGCTTTGGAGGCCATGAAAAATTACGGGCGGGTAGCAAGTCTATATAAACGGGTTCGGGCGGACGGGCATGCAAATGAAATTTTATTTAAAAATTGCTAGACATTCGTTCATTCATTCACTAAATCTCTGGCGGGAATGGGCGGGTTTGAAAAAATTCCGGGCGAGCTCGGGCGGGCCTGAAGAATGGTAAAAGCCCTTTCATTTTGAGAAAATAGAAAAAACTGAAAAACTACATCAGTAAAATACTAGTATTTTTTGGCCGATTTTAATTAAAAGCTTATTTTCACAGTCCCGGAGGTTGTTTAACTTAAATATAACATTTCAGACTCATAGCTCAATTCCTTCATGCCTAAAAAATTTTGAATTCCAAAAAATTAAATATTAAGTTTTATACGAATCCTGAGTAAATCTCCACAGTCATAAAACATCAAATTAAGGCTTATATATTGCAAAATAAAAAAATTTTTAATTATAAAGCCTCTATATACGTTAATTATTATTTTTGGAATTAAATTCATTTAAAATAGTAGAATTCAAGTTGTAATATAATTTTAAAAGAAAACAATCAATTTTTTAAGACAATCGATGAAAAGAATATGATAAAATCACATTCGCTGGGCTATATCTTAGAGGCTGTAGGGCGCCTATGCCGGTTTCGGGGGGCGCCAAGGTCTCGATGCGCCTGGGGCGGGGGGGCTCGAGCCCCCCTCGCCCCCCCTGGTTACGCCACTGTATGAAACAACTTCTCAGGGACCGCCCATTGCATGGTTGAAGAAGCTGCGCAATTCAGTGACAGTTGTTTGAGTGGTGGTAATTTTTTCGATTTTCGACAATTGAAAACTTTTACAAGTATGCATTTTTTAATTTACTGAATAGTCTAAAACTTTGAATATATTACTCTCCATAAATAGTTGGGTTAAAGATACCCTAAGGTACCGTAATCGATATAATTCCAAGCTCTCAACCGACTGTAGAATTTTTTATTAACCTCAAACCGACGCCATAGTGAAGGTCTAAATTCGGGCTACTAGGAAAACAACAAACAAATGACGTAAAGCCGTAAGGTCTTGACTCATTACTGACACCCCATACAAAGAGGCACTTGCTCATTATATATACAATTATCTGAATATAATAAATACATCTTGAGCAAGGGCGGATACAAGGGGGGGGGGTAAAGGGGGTAATTACCCCCCCACCCCGAAATTTAAAAAAAAATACTTTTTTTCTAAAAAAAATGTATTTTTAATGTAAAATTTTAAAAATTAATACTTAAAAATTTGATTTGTATTTATATTCTGGAAAACAAGTACAGAATGCGCTTTTAAATTACCGAAATTAAAAAAAATAGTGTGCTGTGCGACTAGTCACACCAGATTACCCCCCCCCCCCTCCCCCCGAGAAACACCTCTGGATCCGCCCTTGATCTTGAGTTAAATATTTGTACATATTTTATTGTTTTATTCTAGTTTATTTTGGCCTAGCCCAAATTTAGACCACATCTCAAAAATTTGTGATTTTGAATATTTTTTTAATTGATAAAAAATAAATAAAATTAAAGGTATTTTAAAGCTTTTTAAATAGTTTATCGAAAGAAAACCTTTGAATGTACAATTTTATCATGGTTAGAGTTAATAATATTAATTCTAACAAAAGTTATAACACAAAAAGTAAACAGTAGCCGAAATTTGGACCTTCTCCTCTAATTATATTATTTACCAAAATAAACACTTTATAAATAAAAAACGTACTTTTAATTTCGAGGAGTAGTGGCTGTACGTATAATTAACAATAAGTAAGGGAGCCGAAAACAATTAAAGAAAATATATTTTTCTTTTCGCTTTTTTTTTTAAATAATTTTTAATAATAATAATTGTCGACGTTTTGGCCGATTTGTCATGATGAAAGCCGGAAAAATCGGCCGAGACTTATTAAAAAATTAAAATAAAATAAAACTTTTGCCGAAATATGTTAAAAATACGCAATAAGTTTTAAATATGCAACTTTATGCAATTTTTGAACTGGGAGAGAAAACAAATTTTTTTTACTTTAGAGTATTTAGGGTATAGAGGTAAAAATAGCCCTTGGGACTATTTTTGGTCCCGCCTACTGTAACTCGGGGTGGGGGTCCTAAACCATAACAACAGTAGGACTTGTTAATTTGCACCGCTATTGAATAAAATATGTATATATGTATATTATATTTAAATCTAAGGTGGTTCTAAAGAAAAGTTGAAAAATTAAAACATAGAAATTAATTCTCATGTCGATCATTACATTTGTGTTTATTTGGTTTGTCCGGTGAGAACCTCCTCTTGGTGTACAGAGAGATTTTTACGAGTAGATTTGAGGTTGTTAGTTAGTAAATAATAGTTGATATGATCAAAATCTTCATTGAAGAGAACCATATGTGAATTGTTTAAGATTTATTTATTGATTTCAGGACTCCAATCCAAGAAGTTCTGTTCTTCAGAAATTATGATGAAAAAATTTAATATTAATAAAAAAATTGAGGAAACTCAACTCAATCTTCCAATATCTCAATTTTCTGGATTCGCTGAGTGAGCTTTCCAAAGCGACATAACAATAACTAATAAAATAATAAACAAATTGTATTTATGTGTGTTTGCATCTCCTGTTTCGTTCCACAAAGATTCCGAGTTGGGGCCAGGTACCTCTTAATTGGTATGAAACCAATAACAACTCCTCCAAATTACTTTCAACGAAGAATATTAGGTAGGGATCACCTGGATTTGGCACAATATTTGGGTTGAATATTCTATACCACTCCTGGGTAAAAATTGAATTAAAGGTGACCAGTAGGGCTCGGATTTATAGGCACTTAAAATCTTTAAAATAGGCAGGCAACTAAGCACTAAAAATTATAAAAATAGGCACTTAAAAAAGCATTTATTGTAAAAATAGGCATTTAAAAAGGCACTTAAAAGGCATTATTTAAGAAATAATATAAAAAAATTTAAAAAATTGATGTCTTATTTTTGGTAATCTGGTGTGACTGGTCGCACAGCACACAATTTTTTCTTAATTTCGGTAATTTAAAGGCGCATTCTGTACTTGTTTGCCAGAATATAAATACAAATCTAACTAATTTTTAAAATTTTACATTAAAAATAATTTTTTTTTTTTCAAAATGTATTTTTTTTTAAATCTCGGGGGTGGGGGGTATTTACCCCCTTTACCCCCCTCCCCTTGAAATATTTTCTTGATAATTCAAAAAAATTTTAAATTTAGGCTATGTATAGCTCGTAAAAAATTGAAATTGGCTATTTGAACTTAAAATAGGCACTAAAAAAGGCATTTATAGATGAAATAGGCACTAAAACCCAGAATCGGCCAAAATAGGCATTATAGGCACTAACAAATGCCTCTTATTTTATTCAGAATTTCATGAAACGTATACATATCATGTTGGCCTAAATTTTAAGCCATAAATTAAAAAAAGGCAAATAGGGCGAAATCCGAGCCCTAGTGATCATTGACCTCTTGGGAACCCAGGTTTGATCGGGTTGTAATTATAGGCCTACAGCTCCCTGTAAAGGTTTATTATTATTAATAATAGTGTATGTATGTGTATTTATAATTGTTTGATTATTTATTAATTCTTCTCACCGATTTAATCTAGCCTTAGGCTGCTCTCTGCAGCGACTGAAATATATAATTATATATATATATATATATAAATATTAATTGAAATTGATTCCTTAGATTTTTTAATAAAAGTTTCCCAATATTTCTAAATTATGTTTTATATTTGTTACAGGCTACAATTTGTTCCGTTTCGTGGATTCCGGAAGCAAAATTACCTGTTGGATCTTTTCCTAAAATTCATTAAAAAATACTTAATAAAATTATTAAAATGTATTCAAAGTTTCATTTAAATAAAGTTCAAAATTCTGTTTAAATAAATCTTAAATCTCATCTCCACGTGTTAAATTCTTAAAAATTAATAATTAATCATTCAATATGATCTTTGTATTGTATAAAATTAAATTGATAATTGTGAGATTTCAGTTTTAGTTAGGAGTGACCACTGAATTATGTTAGAATATATTATTATCTTATATTGAATTAGAATCAATTGAGCAAAGATGTAGGCCTATAAGAATGATGAAAAATTAATAAAAAATTAAAAAAATCTGGTGTGAGAGCGAAAAAATTTGTGCCAATATAAATAAAGTTTCACTTTAATAAATAAAATATAGGATAGACAACAACTAAATAAGAATAGATTAACGGGATATTCTATATTCCGTTTATTATTTAATATTTATTTTTCATTCAAGTTCATAATAAATTTTACAAAATAAATTAAAAATGTATACATTTTTTTTCTTTGTAAACTTTGCGAAATAATTCAAAAAAAAAAAGTGAAAGGTAAATAAAAATGTGAGTTTATTTTATTATACCTAATGCATATTTAAATTGCTCCACCATTTTGTTTGAATTTCGTCTTTCGATGATCAAAAGGATTCACTCACACTCTCATACTAACTCTAGCGAAAAAGAAATTATTTAACAACTTTTGTCCAAGAGAGAGAATGATTGAGAGTTGCTGCATTTCGGACTGATTTATTTCTAAAAGCAAATACGACACCTTACTCAAATTATTGTGTTTGTTATTCAGATGTTAGAATTTTTGATATCGGTGATAAATTTGTTAAAAGCAAGTTGAGTATTTCGGCGGATTGCCTTGTTTACTCTGAAAATAGTTTAAAAATGAGAGTGGAAGCACACGACTAGATTATAAAGCAAAGATTATCTGGAAACCAAATTTACATAGGTGGCGGCCGAGAGGGGGTAATCCTTTTGACTTATCACAAAAGACCTAGGAAATATTAATTTTAGAAAAAACTTGTTTTAATAAAGGATTCATTCATACTTGAAGGGAAACTTATACGTAAAATTCAATACAGGATAGCCAATGATTGTGTTGAGTTTAGCCGTTTTTTTCTTGATCCCTGATGGCGTCATCGCTGAAGAAAATTCAAATCTGTTAGGCAGGTGTAAAAGTCGCACTTCCTTAGCTCAACTGGTGTGGCTTGAGGAACATGTATCGAATTTGCTCCATCCTGCGTTAAGGTTTAATTTAAAAAACAAAAAAAAAAAAAAAATTAAATTATTACATTCTTTAAAAAAAATGAATTTTCAAAAACTTTTTTAACGAGAAAAATATGTAGCCTATTAATGGGAAAATTGTTACGCGACTGGTTTTATGACAGGCGACTTGGAGTATGTGACCTAACAATTTTCTGGACCATTGAAGTAAAAAAACAAAAGTGTTTTTACTTTTTCTTACCCTATATATGAAATATATATTTATATATATATATATTGCGATCATGTCAAAAATTCGATGTCGAGATTTTGATGGATATAGGTTTTGAGGTCCTGGACAGATTTTTAGCATGAAGGAATTGAGCTACCGGATTTAAATTTTATATTTAACTTAGGTACCTTCCCAGAATCTCAAAATAAGCTTTTGAACAAAATCGGCCAAAAAGTACTAGTACTTTACTGATGTACTTTTTCAGTTTTTTTCGATTTTCTCAAAATTACCTACAAGGATTTTTTTTTAAATTCATAAATCAATTATTTTTTAGATGCTCTTTAAAATGTGTATTCTCATTTGGCCGTTGAAATCTTCTGAAGACCACTTTACTCTTGTTCTTCATAGGAAAGATAGGAGAAATGGTTGCCATGGTAACCGAATTTAAATTTTTTTCTTTTTATTAGATTAAAAATCAATTATTATTTAAATTCCCAATTATTTTTATTTTATTTCTGTCTTTAATTGTTTCTGAGAAAACTTATCTCTCTCTCTCTCTCTCACTTGCAAACATTATCATCTGTCTCTACTCTTTTTAAATTCCCTTTCACCTCTTCCATCCATAGAAACAATGTTAATTTCCTATAGGGATTTGTATGTTAATTTCGATTCAAAAGGGGGTTCCCTTTGAAACTTTTTACGCATTTAAATTTTTTTTTTTCCAATTCTTATGAAATTTTGTATTTATTTACGAATCTATATTGTGTATAAAATATCCAAATATGAGATTAAAATTTTGAAAAATAACCATAGTTTATTTCAAGCAGTCAACATTTAAAATGCAAGTTTGAAACTAAGGTGCTATGGGAAACTAAATATATCTGGACACAAAAAATCTGGTGTGACCAGCACGGTGCACAACTTTCTCTTACCGAAGGGTAAGAGAAAGTTGTGTGCTGTGCGCCAGTCACACCAGATTTTTATTAATGAAATATCAATTTTAATAAATTTCGAAAAGCAGAAAAAAATCCTTTAACTACTAAATGAATTACAAAAGAAAATTCTTTTTTAACTATTGCATTGAACGAAGTGTGGATTATAGATAAATTATTTCCCAAAATATAAAAAAAAAAAATTAAATCTGAGCTAAAACTTCAAAGGGAATCCGGATGTGTTTATTTTCATGTTCTCTCGCTTGAATAAGTGTGAAATTCCACTTGCGATAGTCTATTAAAAAAGAAATTAATTAAATGATGGGTTAGGTTCAAATTTTTTCCTTCTAATTTCATTTATATATAAATATAATATATATATTTATCTTGAATTCATCTTGGCTATTTTTTTGGGACATTGTTTGTCCCTGAGGGCTTTTGCTAATTAATTATTCAACTTGGATGGTTCTGAGGGGTTGAAAGTGCAGGAGTCTCATTCATTTATTAACGAAAACGTATTTATTCTCTTTCATATGTCTCGTTAATTTTACACACTGTTTAAAGATTAAAATTAAACATATTTATTTATGCGTGATTAAAACTGAAAAAAAACAATTTTTTTCGAGTTAGGCTCTATTCACAAGGGGATACTGAAATCTCGGATACTGGTCGACTAGTAGATTCAAGCATTTTATACACAATATAGAATCGTAAATAAATACAAAATTTCATAAGAATTGGAAAAAAAAATTTTAAATGCCTAAAAAGTTCCAAAGGAGACCCCCTTTTGAATCGAAATTAACATACAAATCCCTATAGGAAATTAACATTGTTTCTATGGATGGAAGAGGTGAAAGGGAATTTAAAAAGAGTAGAGACAGATGATAATGTTTGCAAGTGAGAGAGAGAGAGAGATATGTTTTCTCAGAAACAATTAAAGACAGAAATAAAATAAAAATAAATGGGAATTTAAATAATAATTGATTTTTAATCTAATAAAAAGAAAAAGATTTAAATTCGGTTACCATGGCAACCATTTCTCCTATCTTTCCTATGAAGAACAAGAGTAAAGTGGTCTTCAGAAGATTTCAACGGCCAAATGAGAATATACATTTTAAAGAGCATTTAAAAAATAATTGATTTATGAATTTAAAAAAAAATCCTTCGAGGGAATTTTGAGAAAATCGAAAAAAACTGAAAAAGTACATCAGTAAAGTACTAGTACTTTTTGGCCGATTTTGTTCAAAAGCTTATTTTGAGATTCTGGGAAGGTACCTAAGTTAAATATAAAATTTCAATCCGGTAGCTCAATTCCTTCATGCTAAAAATCGTTACACACATACACACACACACACACACACACAGACCAATTTGCGGGACCCACTTTTTTGGACTCAATGTAATATTATAAAAAAATTAATAATTTTTATAAATTATTGAAACACGACCTGCTAATTACTCAGCACTGCCAATGGCACCTCGTTCCATGCCTTGCTCGCTACATCTTTTCTGTGATAGCTAGGTCATTTATAATTGAATCGTTTATTTGAGAAAGGGCACATATCACATTTTAAAAATTTTACAGGAGAAACAAAAAACTTTTTGTTTGGTAGTGGAATGTTCGTAACATTAGACTTTTTCAGACAAAAAGTGCTCCATAGAAACCATTAGAACACAGTTAGAGATGTGCCCTTTTAACAACAAATGTGTCTACACCAACAGAACCCATTTCATAAAAAAAAAACTGTTTGTAAAAAAAATGTGATATGTGCCCTTTCTCAAATAAACGATTCATTTGTAAAGTTCAGGAAATTTTTCTATTTCCGCCTCTAGACAAGGGCGAATACAAGTGGGGGGGGGGGGGTAAAATGGTAATTACCCCCCCCCCCCCGAGATTTGAAAAAAAAAATACTTTTTTTCGCAAAAAAATTTATTTTTAATATAAAATTTTATATATTAATACTTAAAAATTAGATTTGTATTTATATTCTGGCAAACAAGTACAGAATTTGCCTTTAAATTACCGAGATTAAGAAAAAATTGTGTGATGTGCGACCAGTCCAGGGCCGGAACTAGGAGATTTTTTAGGGGGGGCAAAATTTAATTTGCCGCCCTCCTTAAAATTTTCTATACAAAATTCATATAATTTTACCTTTTTTTTAGTAAATCTTTCTTTATTTGCCGCCCCCTGATATCTGCCGTCCGGGGCACACGCACCCACTGCTTCCCCCCCCTAGATCCGGCCCTGGACCAGTCACCCCAGATTACCCCCTTTCCCCGAGAAACACCTCTGGATTACCCTTGCCTCTAGATTAATATTTGCTTCTTTTTCACTCATTTTTTTGGTATCTACAGAAGAAATCAGCTGAGTAGCTAGGAGACCTGCATGTCAAGTCTCTTAGCGACTGAGTCGCGCAGTTGCCGAGAATCGGCGACTGGAGTGCCCCCGTGAGATTGGATTGGATTGCACATGTCAAGTCTTTTAAAATTTTCTTGAAAAAGAAATGATGAAATTTATGGTTAAATAAAATATATTTTTTAATTGAAATTAGTGCATAATAGCCCGCATTTTTCATGATCTGGCCCAAGCAGCGGTTTGGGGTCTACGGGAAAGAAAATGTAGTCGGCCGGAAATGTAAATTTTTTGGTCTTCAACTTTTCATTTGTTTTAAATTTATTATTATGATTAATAAAAGGAATCCTGTTTAATACCAGACAGGGGAGAATCTTAAAATAATTCATAACCCAACACACTCCCAGAAACAAATTCTATTTAAAAAATCTGGTGTGACTGGCGCACAGCACACAACTTTCTCTTACCCTTCGGTAAGAGAAAGTTGTGCACCGTGCTGGTCACACCAGATTTTTTGTGTCGAGATATATTTAGTTTCCTATAGCCCCTTAGTTTCAAACTTGCATTTTAAATGTTGACTGCTTAAAATAAACTATGGTTATTTTTCAAAATTTTAATCTCATATTTGGACATTTTATACACAATTTAGAATCGTAAATAAATACAAAATTTTATAAGAATTGGAAAAAAAAATTTTAAATGCGTAAAAAGTTCCAAAGGGGACCCCCTTTTGAATCGAAATTAACATACAAATCCCTATAGGCAGGGGCGCCGGAACGAATTTGAATCAGGGGGGGGCATAAAAATTTTTTTTAGAAAATTAAAATAATTTAATATGTTCAAATACAGTATAAAACAAAAACAAATCTACTATAAAACTAAAAAAAATTTAAATAAAATCACAATTTTAATAAAATTAAAATTTTAAAAAATTTGGTAGTGATTTTTCAAAAATTTTTGGAAAAAAATGAATTTCTTACTCTTTTAATTTAGAAGATTTTATTTTTCAAAAGTAAAAATATATCATTTTTAATAATAAATGAAATAAAAGAAGAAATTTTGCCCCCCTCTGCCCCCCCCCCCTGTAGGATGCCAGGGGGGGCAATGTACCCTTGCCTCCCCAGTTCCGGCGCCTATGCCTATAGGAAATTAACATTAGGCCTATGAGAGAAGGCGGAGAGACAGACGATAATGTTTGCAAGTGAGAGAGAGAGAGATATATGTGTTTTCTCCGAAACAATCAAAGACAGAAATAAAATAAAAAAAAATGGGAATTTAAATAATAATTGATTTTTAATCTAATAAAAAGAAAAAGATTTAAATTCCGTTACCATGGCAACCATTTCTATCTTTCCTATGAAGAACAAGAGTAAAGTGGTCTTCAGAAGATTTCAACGGCAAAATGAGAATATACATTTTAAAGAGCATCTAAAAAATAATTGATTTATGAATTTTAAAAAAAATCCTTGGAGGGAATTTTGAGAAAATCGAAAAAAACTGAAAAAGTACATCAGTAAAGTACTAGTACTTTTTGGCCGATTTTGTTCAAAAGCTTATTTTGAGATTCTGGGAAGGTACCTAAGTTAAATATAAAATTTCAATCCGGTAGCTCAATTCCTTCATGCTAAAAATCTGTCCACACATACAGACGCACACACACACACACACACACACACACACACACACAGACCAATTTGCGGGACCCACTTTTTTGGACTCAGGGGACCTCAAAACATGTATATCCATCAAAATCTCGACATCGAATTTTTGACATGATCGCAATACTTTCTCTCTCTATATATTTCATATTAATTATGAACAATCATTATGATAAAAATTTAACAAATCATTTACTTTAAAATAATTATCAAGTGGCAAGTGGGACTGTAAAATTAAGATATTTGTTAAATTTTCTTAATAAATTCTATTTTATATCTTCTAATTTAATTACGAATTTCAAGGGGTAAATTACACTCAAGACCATAGAATGGGATTAGAATCCGACACAAATGGACCAAATTTTTCTTTAATTTTCCTTGAAAAAACCCTTAAAAAACACACAAAAAATAAAAGAAAGTCCAAGAGTGATTTTGGTGTCGGGGTGTTTTGAGCAATTCCTGGATATATAGATAACCTTGTTCCAAAAATGCTATCGTTTTTCTTCATCAGCTTTAGTTTTAGAGAAGAAAATGAGCTCTATTTTGAATTTTCTCGAGTCACCCGTTAACACTCCATTAGTCGCGCTGCATCTGAGTGATGCATGCCAACTTCTTTTGTCTACCAATATGGGCTAGGTGGTAGGTTCTCGAGGTTACTTGATTTCCTCGACCACGTTGTCGATGACATTTTAGTGTGTTTCTGACATTAATAGACTACACTGTTTCATTTGTATCTAACTACTAAATTTGTAGGTATTTTTTTAATTATTATTTCTTTTTTTAAGTTTTGCAGAATATTTAATTAACTTTAATTCATTATAGGTTGGTTTTTATTATTCTGATTATTTTGTAGTTATAATATATGAATTTCATATTTTTACAGACACAAAATGCCTTCACTTTAAACATATTTATTCATTTTTTATAATAAATGTTTATATTAAAATACATTTTATGCATCATATAACACTTCTGAAAATGCCAAAGAGACATGAGTGAAGTTATTTCATTAGTGCGATATTTGAGAGATAACGAATTATTCGGATATCGAATATGCATCTCACAGATGCAGAGCGACTATTTACGTTACTTTTAGGGGTGTGACTATAGGAGTGTTAAAAATATGCCCCTAGTTGAAATACATAGAAATATAAAGTTTAAGATCAATTGGAACGGGTTTAGTGGAGCAAAACATTGCTAAAAGTTTACAAAAATCGAATTTTTTCAGTTGTTTTTTTTAACTTGAACGCCCGAAATAAATTGTTGCCATTTCTGAACATATATAACATGTTATATGATCCTAACTTTAACTTTACAAAGATATTTCATTGGCAAAAATATGTTATTTATTAACGAAATTATGAACAAAACAGTAATCAAAGTCAAGTTTGTTAAAAATCAAATATAAGAAAATTTTATGATAAAGATGGAGTTTTATTGCAAAAATTTAGTTTTTCTTGGATATATGCATTCAATATATTCAATCCTGACTTTGATAACTGTTTTGTTCATAATTTCGTTACCAATGAATGATTTTTGGAAAGTTGAAGAACTTTTTTACATTCAGGGATGGTAAAAATTGTATTTAGGAGTGTCCTAAAGAAAAATAATATGAAAAAATTATATTTTTCCAAACTTTTAGCCGTGTTTTGCACCACTAAACCACCTCAGATTGGACTGAAACTTAATATTTGTATGTAATTAACTTAAAAAAAACTAAAAAATTCAAAATTAAGTATATTTCTATTAAGATTTAATTTTCTCCATATCTGAAATCTATATCTAAATTTGAAGAAATAAAGTGGCTGTTGTATTAAATGATAAGAGGTTTAGCCTCTAAAGGAGCAGGCAGCCAGGTAGTCTCCACGAAATGAAACTCTGTTGAGGAAACAGTTTCGGTTTTAATGCAATATAACCATCATCAGTTCATTTATCGAGACTGCGAGCTCAAATGACAAAGCAGTGTCAATTGCGGAGTTGTCAATTGTTGTGTATTATAGCAATACTTAAATTATTTGTATAACATACAAAGCAATGCAATCAGCCTATAAGATTGTATCTCAAAAATATTTTAGAAAAAAAAAAAACGAATTTCTTACTCTTTTAATTTTTTTTAATTTAAAAGATTTTATTTTTTAAAAGTAAAAATGTATCATTTTTAAAAATAAATGAAATAAAAGAAGACATATTGCCCCCCTCTAATTTTTGGCATGATCGCGATAATTTCTCTCTATATATTTCATATATAAGTTAAGAGAAATTAATACTTTTCGTGGTTAAAATTTCAATTAAAAAAATGATTTTCATGAAATTCTTTCGTAAGGGCCTTTAAGCTCAAATCTTAAAAGGATAGTTGGGGGGCCCGTATTATTATCAATATGTAGCCCCGCGGCCCGTCAAGTCTGTCTGCGGTCCTGAGAAAACCTGTTAGCATTTTTGGAATCAGCGCCACCCAAATACCAAGGAATAGCCCTAAATTTCAATTCACAAAAAAAAAAAAATTTGTTGACCTGTGTATATTTATATTTCCATCAAAGATATCGTTTAATTGGAGTTCTCTTTTTTTACGATTATAGTAAATAAAGAAAAATTATTTTGAAATAGGCTATTAAAACATTTTAAAAGTTTTAATTTGACTACATTAGACACAAGATATCTAAGAAATTCAAATAACAAATGACCAACTGAGGTTTCTTTTATTTGTTCAAAAAAATTATTTTTTCCTTTTAAAATAGTCTTAATGATTTTTTCTGTGTTTGCAATGTATAAATTTATATTCAGTAAAAAGAAAATAAATTTATACTAAAGTGTTATTTAATAATAAAATTAATTTATTTCAAAATTTCAATTTTTTTTTTTGAATAAAAGAAAATTTAAAATTTTTTAAAATAGATTAAAGGATAAATTAATTTTAGTTGAATATTTTGCTAACTGGTCCTTAATTTTGGTAACTGGATCCAGCCTGGGGGGGGAGATCCCCCCTTAGCTACGCCCCTGGAGACCAGTCAGACCAGATTATTATTATTTTTTTTTTAAGTTTCAACCCAATTTGTTAGCTAATATGATAGACAATTAACAAGAGGTTTCTTATTCAAATTCTTGCTCCGGAATTAATGTTTAATTTATAAGCCAAATTAAGTTGCGGCTAAATGGGCATCGGGGGGTGTTTACATTCCACGTAACAAGATCCTTTCTCATTCCATCCTCCCCCTCCCTCCCTCCACCCTCTTGCTGTGTGCTCTGACACAGCCGCCACTCTCCATTCTACCACAGTTTAGCTCTACACTTGCAAATATTTATCATTTTCCAATCAAGTTCAACTATATCATAATTGTATATTCATTTTGAAAAATAAAAATTTTTCATTGAGATGAGGGAAGTTATTACTTCCCCTTGCCTATATACAGTATGTACAGTATGCATATATACATTTAGAGCGAAAGAATTGCGATCATGTCAAAAATTCCATGTCTAGATTTTGATGAATATACATGTTTTGAGGTCCTAAAATGTGGGTCCTGAAAATTGGTCTGTGTGTGGACATTTTTAAGCATGAAGGAAAGGAGCTACGAGGTTTAAATTTTATATTTAAGTTAGGCACAGTAGCGTATCTAGGTGGGAGTTAAGGGGGGGCGCTCGCCCCCCCCCCCCGCCCCAAGCACTTCAAGTTTTTGGCTCCCCTCGATATCGACATCGGTGCCCTAAGCAGGGCCGGCGCAAGCTATTCTGCCGCCCTAGGCAAGATATTTTTTTTGCGCCCCCCCCCCAAAAATTAGATTTTTTGTTTCCATTTTCCTCCTCAATTGAACCCCTTACCCGAAATCACCACTTTTTATTTTCTTGAAATAAAAAATAATTTCAATACAAAATTCGTTAATATTAAAGATTTTTTTCCATTGTTTATGTTTTTTTTTTTAGATTTTAGAATTTATGAGAGTTAATAAAAAAATTATATTAAAAAAAAACAAAAATTTTTTCTTATATATCATCTAGAATTTCTAGAATTATTTTTTTCATTAGGGAAATCAATAGGTATTTTTTTTGTTTTGGCGAAGGCTTTGGGGGGGGGCGGCCCCAATTTTTTTTTAAATTTTTCCCTTTTTGCCACACTCCCCAGGTTGCCGCCCTAGGCGGCCGCCTAGTCTTGCCTAGTGGACGCGCCGCCACTGGCCCTAAGGCATCTAAAAAATAGCACAGGGACGGTGATTTTATCATATTCTTTCAATAGATTGTCTAAAAAAATGGATAGTTTTCTTTTTAAATTATATTACAACTTGAATTCTACGATTTAAAATGAATTTAATACAAAAAATATTAGGCGAGTGTGAGCTGTAGCAGTTTAACAAAAAGGCAAAAAATTTTATAGGCTATATATTGTTATATATATAGAGGCTTTATATTTAAAGTTTTTTTTATTTTGCAATATATAAGTTAAGCTTTGGTATTTAATTTTTCAAAATTCATAATTAAAAAAAAAAAAAAATTGTTCTTAAAATGGAAGAAAAAAAATCTGGTGTGACTGGTCGCACAGCACACAACTTTCTCTTACCCTTTGGCAAGAGAAAGTTGTGTACTGTGCTTATCCCATCGAATTTTTTGTGACGAGATATAAATATTTAGTTGCTCTTAGCACTTAAGTTCCAAACTTGACCACGTGATTCATAGATGGCGCTGAGCTACGAATGCTTCCACATCAGTAAAGTGTACTTCAAACGAAACTCCACGAAAAATTTCACTGATATACTTTTTTAAAGAGCATCTAAAAAATAGTTCATTATGAATTTTAAACAAAATCGTTGCAGTGAGTTTTGAGAAAATCGAAAAAAACTGAAAAAGTGCACCAGTAAAGTATTAGTACTTTTTGGCCGATTTTGTTCAAAAGCTTATTTTCACCTCTTGGGAGTGTGCCTAACTTAATTATAAAATTTTAACCTCGAAGCTCTTTAGTTCCTGAAATATTTTGTTCACACACAGACAGACAGACCATGTCGCGAAAACCATTTTTTGGATTCAGGGGACCTCAAAACGTGAAGATCCATCAAAATCTCGACTTCGAATTTTTTTAATGAATCGAATACTTTCTGTTTATATATTTCATATAGATCTATACTATAGATTATATTCTATATTAATATATCTATATTCTATATAATTCTATTCTATAGGGTAAGAGACACCAAAGTAAAAAAAGAGATGGAAGGAAAAAAATAAAAATATTAAAAAGTAAAAATATTAAAAAAAGGGAGGGCTGAATGTTTACTCCTAGTCTCTTTAACTAAGTTTAAACACTCATTTTTCTTTCTCTACCCTTTTATATTAAGTGGCAGTGCTGCCAACCCTCCGTCTCTACTCTGACTTTCCAGCTTTTTACCTAAATCTCGGGCTTTTTTTGTAATTTTATAATAAATTCCCAAATCCGGAGAAGAATTACCACAAAAAAGCTCGAACGAGATTCGAATACTAAAAAAAAAAGTCGAATGAGATTCGTATAATTACTAAAAAAAAAAACTCGAACGAAAAACGGCGCCCCAGTCCCCACCCTCAAAGGCTAGTTACATCGCTGGTTAGGTACCCCTAGGGTTTGGACACCGGTGGAAACCGAAACCGGTGAACCGGTTTTTTGGCTAAATTTCAAAAACCGAGTTTTCCAGAAAAACCGATTTCGGTTTTTCTTTTTAAATCTTTTCTTCAGTAATACTTGTATTCAAATTATAAATTAGCCCGTGACCCATGGCTCCAGAGAAGACATTAGCTTCTAGTGGTTTGGGGTTTCAGGTTCGCTTCCCGTCCCAAGCGAGAAAAATTTATTTCATTTGAATTGGCTATCAATCATTTGAAATAAATAGGGATGGGGCCTAAATGGCCTTAGATGCCGAATTTTCCAATACTTAAATAATATATATATAATAATAGCGGAGTGTCTGTCTGTCTACCCGTCCGCCTATCTTGCTCTGTTTGACCAACTTTCCGTTAGAATGACGAAATTTTGTAGTCCTATAGAGGATGTTATGGAGATTCCAGGAAAAATACTCGGGTCCCAAAATTCCTACATTTTTTTTTTTTTTTAACATTCACACTCACACTCTCACACACATTCACAGTCTTTTTGCAACTTAAGCCATATAAGACTTAACGAAAACCGTTATATATGATAATATCTATTGGGGTCCAGGCATTTCTATTTAAGCTATCTGGTATCCAAATGGCTTAAATAAAATCATCGAACTGCCTGGGGTCCGAACTCGCGACTTTTGGTATAGGAGGTAGACAGACTACCTACTACGCCAAGCCCGGGGCAATTTTTGGAGTTATTAATTCCTAAAGTTACGTTTTCTCCCATAGGAAATGTATGGAGAAATATTTATGTATTTTTTGGATTTTTTGTATTCTAAGAATGTAAACAAATGCTCACGTAGGCACTGGATTGGAATACTAGTAATAATAATTTTCTTGTGTTCGGATCGCAGGCAGTCCGATTTTATTTAAGCCATTTGGATACCAAATATAAGATATATATAAGATTGCCTGGACCCCCAATAGATATATTCATTAATAACATCGATTAAGATGTTGAAAAAAACCGGTTTTCCAGTTTTTTCCAAACCCTAGGTACCCCCCTCCCCCAAGGGGGGAAAATAAGCTTTTGAACAAAATCGGCCAAAATGTACAAGTACTTTACTGATGTACTTTTTCTCCTTTTTTCGATTTCCTCAAAATTCAAGGTAAGAACAATATTCAGTTTATAAACTAAATCATTCATATGCTCGATGATGGTCTGAACCTAGACAGAAACTGAATTTTACAAACCAAAAAATAATAGAATTTTAAAACCCGTTAGAAAATATAGAAAATATTTTATATTTTTTTAAAATATATTTGTTTGTAAGGTGGGAGAAGGTCATTCACCCGAATCATTAGGCCTCGGTCCTTTCATATAAAGAAAATATTGTAATCGACAAAATATTCAATCTTGAGATTTCGATTAATCTCAGACAAAAGGGGTGTGTCTATTAATACCATATCTTAATAAAAATCTTAATCAAAAACGAGCTATAAAAGGGAGGATCACTCATTTTGAAAACGATTAATTTTATAGTAGACTATATATAAAATATGCACAAAATAGAAATATTTTCATAGAGTAAAATTAATAAAAAATAAATTTAATAATTCAGGACAAAATAATGTTTATTTAGATTAAATACAACTTATTTTTTAAGGTCAATCCTGAAAGGGTTACTTAAAACTAGATGAGATTTCTCTGTGTAAACAAGAGTTCCCTTGTGACCCTTCGTATAGACGCATACATATCCCCCCCTTCTCCCACCCCTCTTCAAAGTTCAGGGACTCATTTTTTACGTTTTTTTCTAGGTGTTCTCGTTCCCGACGGACTCCTTTTCGAGGTTTTCTTTTCCAACTCCCAAAGGCCTCTTCCCTTCATTCCGAGTGACACTTATGGGGGTCTTCAAAACTCCAAACTCAAGACAGCTATACATCTCTATATCGATGTCAGCTGATATGTGTAATATTTCTCTCTGATCGAGAAGAAAAGCGAACTTCTTATCTCATAATTCATATCACATGATCTGACCTGACCTGAATATTTTTAATATTTAGATTAGACTAATCTTTCAAACATTATAATCTAGTAATAATTTAACAACTTGATCAGATAACAAAAAGCAATATAAACTTGAAGCACTTTGGCTACAAGTGTTTCAAAAAGAAAGTAATCTCAAAATAAAATAAAAATTTGCCATCGAAAAAAATGTACCAATATCATGTGCAAGTTCTAGTATCATTTTGTTTTTATTTTTTATGAAAATTTGTTCATTTAAACAATATCCCCTGAGGTGGTTTTAACTTCCACCCATCATGTGTATATAAAACATTGAAAAAAATAAAATTCGATATTGAATTTTTAGAGGGTAAGCTCGTTTGAGGTTCTTCACATCGTTTTGATTCATTTCACCCAGCGGTGGAATTTTACGAGGATCATATCATTAGGCCTGTATCGGTGCGGATCGAACTCAGAGACGTCATTTGGGGAGGGGCAGAGGAGGCATTTGCCTCCCCCCCAAGGTTTTGGAAAAAAATGGTAAAATAATAAAGAAAGTTATTATATCAATATATATTTTTTTAAATTAATATAAAATTGATAATAGTCTTAAATATAATTATATTTTAATAGGCGTCGGAATTGGGGGAACAAGTATAACCCCCTCCTGAAATTGTGGAGCAAATATTTTTGTTACTCCAAAAGTTGATAGAAATCTACAATTTTAGTGTAAGGAGTATATACCAATTTTATCGATCTGGCTGCATGCGTCTTTAAGCAATCGTGTTCACACACACACACAGGCAGACACACAAACGGACACACAGACATAATGCCAAAAATGTTTTTTTTTTGACCCAGGGAGGCCTAAAACTTAGACAAATATCAAAATTTCGAAGCCGAATTTTTCGAAGATTGCAATACTTTCTCTTTATATATTATACGAGAAAGTAAATACATGTAAATAACAAATGCTTAAATATTAATATATTTCATTTTTTACTTTTAGTTATGCGCCACGCTTTTTCAAACAAGACGTCAATCGGAGTTCATTTAGCCCCCCCCCCCCCGACCCCCCTGTGAAAAAATTTGGAAATTTTTTTTTTCACCGATAGGTTAAAATTTTGTTGATTCTATTAAAAAACCCTGGCAAAATAAAATTTACATCATTCAAAATTCATTAACCACCCCCTACCCCCCTTGAAGCATGTCACGTTAGGTGAGGGTAATGTCGCCCGTCCGCGGCGACTTCCTATCTTTAATATGCAATTATTTAATTTTTTCGAAATAATTTGATTAGAAAATAATAAAACAAGAAATTAAATACCAATATTTACTTAAAAGTACTAAAAAGTAATAAATTTTGTTGATATTTCTTTTTTTTACAGTCGGGATACAAATGCCTCCTTTCTGCTCCTGCTCCAGCTCACAACGTTGAAGGAATGGCTTTTGGTCTCCCTCAACGATTATTATGAAATTTTTCTATTAGCATTACAGCCCTTTCACCTCTATCATTCACAGCTGTTAGAGAAAGAACTTTTCTTTTGAATTCTAAATATGAAGCGTTGCTCGGCCACGAGAGAGGAATCTCTTCAAGTAGAGTGTCCTTCTACCTTCAATGGAGCATATCTTTTTACAAAATCCTATAGGCTTTTCTTCTTTAAATTACTTACCTTCTTCGTTTTTACAATTTAATATTTATTAATTCAAATACCCAACAAACGATAGAGTGCCGCCCGGAGTAGAACCACGGATCCAACGATTTGTTTTCAGTGTGCCCTAACCACTGGACCACAGCACGGCATTCGGTTATTTGAGCTCACTCAGAATCACGTGATGTTCGTATATATTATCTTATATATTATATGTAAAGACCGGATTTTAAGCAAAATGCTTATTGCTCAATTTTATAAGCAACCATTAGATATTTAATTTCTATAGGAATTAGGAAAAACTAAGTGTATTGAGATTGCATTTTTTATGCTTTTTTTGCTTTTTTTGAGTTTTCATGCCTTTTTTCCTTTTCGTGCTTATTTGAACTTATTTTACAATTTATTTATTTATTTTTTTTTTTATTAAAAAACACACTTTTTTCTCATTCACGTATGTGAAGGGACGTATATAAGGAGGAGGGGCCCGCTCCCCCCCCCCACAAAAAAAAAAAAATTCCAAAAACCCCCAGTACGAAAAAATATAGCCCTGTAAAAAAACTTTTTCCGCAGGGTGAAAAAAATTCCGCCAAAACAAAATTTTTCGCAGGGCGGCGCGGAATAAATTTAGTTTCTTTAAAAAAAAATTTGTAAACGCCATTAGTATGAGTAAAAATTGCTTATGAGATGCTTTTTTTCAACTTTTATGCTTATTTAATAACTTTTTATTCAAGTTTTAAATGCTTTTTTAAGCACTTTTTTTCCATTTTTTTATGCTTTTTTGTCCGGTCTCTAAATATATGTATACTTTCTTATTTATCTTCGTTTTTGTTTGTCACTTTTATCATCGAAAAGCGACATACCCAGTAAAGACCTCTTCCTCAGTTAAATTATATTTGGAGAAAATTTAGGGTTAGATTGAGCAACCCAGACAAACAGACCTTGATATCTTTTTCTTTTTGTCAACTACCTATGTTAAGCTATGGATCCAATGTGACTTCCTATCTTTAATATTTAATTTTTTTGAAAGCTAATAAGACGTTGCATTCAAAGCAATGAAAAAAAGTAAAAGATACCCGTATGTGGTTACTTTTGAAAAAATAAAGTTAACTTCAATCAAAAATGTCAAAGTTCTATCAATAATTACTGACGCAACAAGAAGCGTATCATTTCGACACACTAGATTTAAGTTCTACCATTCATGGTTAACAATGGTGCACAACCAGGGCTTTCCATGTTTTATGGTTTGGAAGATACAGTGGCGTACCGAGGGGGGGGGCGGAGGAGGCGGTCCGCCCCAGGCCCCGAGCCGGCATAGGCCCCCAAATATTTATAAAAAAAAATTTCTCTTTGAGAGGCCCCGGGGCCCCCAGGGCTCAAGTAGAAACGGAAAAACTTAGATAAAAAAAAAAAAAAAAATTTTAATAAAAATTTCTCTTTGAGAGGCTCTGACCCCTTGGGGTTCAGGGATATAGGGTATTTTAAAAATATTTTTGTGTATGGAGGAGAGGGATATTTAAAGATGAGCACCCCCCCCAAAAAAAAAAAAAATTCAATAGAAGCTTACACCTCTGGTACAAAATGTATAAAGGCCCCCTCTTCTAGTGCCTCTTCTAGTGCCGCCCCAGGCCCCCAACTGCCTCGGTACGCCTCTGGGAAGATATTTGGCTGTAAGTGAACACCTGGTTTTTCACAATATGTCAAATAACGCCTAAACTGCTTGCCTTAAGTACCAAGTATGTTTAATAAAGTCCCACTAGAGCCGAAAAAGACCTTAAAAAAAAAGTCCCACTAGAATTGACCGGGCAATAATATACAGAACGTTCCATTGAAAAAAACATAACTTTGTATCGTTACACCCTGTATAAGATTAACGATCAGTGGGCAAGTATTTTAAAATTTTAGCCTTAAAAACCCTAGGCTTTACTGCAGGGCCAAACTTTAAAAAAGTGCAACGATATAGCCATATTAACCGACCCCGTACTAATGGGCTACCCGGTATATTGCATATTCAATATTTTTACTGCATATTATATGGCATATTTAGCTGTTTTTGCAGCATGAAAATCCGGGCTCTACTTTTAACTTTCGTTTTGGCCTAATGATTAAAGCGATGTGCGTTCGAAATGTTGATAGCGAAAATTTGAATTTGTTGTTTTTTGTTCGTTGTTTGGTTGCCTCTTCATCATTTCATAAACTACTATTACTAAAAGGAAAAAACTACATTATTGAAATTTTTTTTAAATACTATCATAAGTTTTCTTTATAACTTTTGATAACTTGATAGAAATTTTACATGCTCATGTGTAAAAATGTGAAAATTATTGATTATGAAGTACTTTGGGTGTCTGGAATGAAACTCTTGCCCTTCTGTTTCTTATCACCCTTTACAGAAGCCTTTGATGGTTTTCCAAAACTGCTTTTGAATCATTGAAGCATTTAAATGAATATAAAGTATATTATTTGCATTGATTTAACACAAAGAGACATTTCCATCCATACGATGTGGAAATCTCTTTATTTTATCTATCCTATTATTTATATTCATATTTATCTAAAGGAAAATCTTATTAAGCTAATTTATTTTGTAAATATTGAGAAACAAGAGGATGCTTGACAACAAAAAGTATTTCTCAAAAATTGTAAAATAAATTAAATAACTAAAACTAATAAGTTTTTTTCAGAAATATTGAAATTTTCAATTTTATTGTTATATTATGATGAATTTTTCTAATTTAAAAAGTATTATTCTTTAACATTTTTTCGAAACTGAATAGTTTTTGAAATAATCAACAAAGAAAACTTAAGAAAATTTAATAAACAAATTAATTTGTTTATATATACATTTTTTTAATGACACCTGTGTAATTTTGTTTTGATTTTTTCCAAAATTAACGAAAATTGTCTTTTACTCGTTGATAATTTAAAAAACTTCAGTTTTCGAAAAAATGTCAAAGAATAAAAACTTTTTAAATTAGAGTAATTTTTCATCTATATACAGTTGGAAGGCCTTATGAAATCGATTTTAGAATTTCCTTTTTTTCTGCTGCTCAAAATTTTCCTAATAGGCAGAAAAGAGAATTTTTGGAAAAGTGTTTTATATATCTAAATAAGGAAAGAGCCATCAACCATCAAATAGACACCAAAGGCCTAAACATGCACTACCTTACATTCTTAGGATAACTGGGAGTTATTTTACACACCCTGGCATGAAAAAATGAAGATATATAAAAAGTAAATTAATAAAAAACAAAAAAGTCTAATGTTTATATTTTTATCTATAAAAGTTATATATAGAAGAATGATTAGGCCTATATGTTAAAATATTTTATAGAAAAATGCATTTTATACACATTAATTTATTATTTTTAAAAAATTTCTTTTGTGAATGGGACGGCATCTGCCGGAGCGAGGCCCAACTAATGAGGTATTCTAATGAGAAACCCAAATTTATTTCATTACTTGCCGAGCGCTCCAGGCTGATGCTTCCTATACCATATATGACAGGGACACCTTAAGAGAGTAAGTTAATAACAATGTTTAAATGTATATTTTTTCAATACAAACTTGTTAAACGCTAATCATTGAATTTTAATTGTAGCTTTCATTGGCACTGAAGATGGCAACCGTTATGGTTATGGACGTTTCGTCTGCTTGAATAAAAGTGTAAAGCAGTTCGACAACGCTGGTTTTATTCCTCCCAACTCCAGTATTTATATTTGTATGAACCAAAATTGCATCTATCTAAGCAACAATAACAGTTTATCGTCCTGAAGATGGGATCGATGTGATCCCGAAACGTCGACGATAATCAAATAGTTTTTTTATCACTTGATGGCTGCCATACATCTTCCTGATCCTATTCTTATATTTGTACTTGACTTAGATTAACTATTTTGTTTATAATTTCGTTAATAATTAACCGATTTGCACGAATGAATGATTTTTGGAAAGCTAAAGAATTACAGAATATCGTACATATACGTTTTTTGCATTCAGGGATGTTCAAAAAATTTTAGGGGTGTCCAAAATTAAGAAAAACTGGAAAAATTGGATTTTTTAAACTTTTAGCCGTATTTTGCACCACTAAATCACATCCATTTCGGCAGAATCTTTAGATTTCTATGTATCTTAGCTACCTGTATATATTTAAGAGGAAACACCATAAAAAATCTAGAAAACTCAAAATAAGAGCCGCTTTAGAGCAGAATTTCTATTAAAACGTTATATTCTCTATATCTCTAAAACTAGAGCTATTCGAGCAAAACTGATGGCATTTTTGGAAAAAAGACAACACATATACTCAGAGATCAGCTCAAAATACTCCCGGTACCAAAATCACTGTTAGCCTGTGTAATTTTTCCCAATCATGACAAAAATCTAACGCAAGGGTTGTTTTAATTAATTTTTCTCTATGATCCCATCATGATCCCGCGATGAGGCTTATATTATCTTTTAACCTTTAAGCAAGAACCATTTTAGAATTTTTTCAAAATTTTTTAAGAGGTACTTTTTGAAAAAAAATTATATTTTTGCACTTTTATGGCAAAAATCTAAAGAAAGGGTTGTATTAAATTAATTTTTCTATATGAACCCATTATGATCCCATGATTAAACTTAGTTTTATCTTTAATCCTTTAAACAAGGATTATTTTAGGATTTTTTCAAAATTTTCGATGGGTACTTTTTGAGAAAAATTAATTTAAATTTTTGATTTTGAAATTAAAAAAAAAAATTTTATTACCCCCCCAGGTGTGTTGTATATAATTGGAAAGGGCATCTAAAAAGCTGTAAAATGACACCTCATTCATCTCTCTATCTCATCTCTAAGAGATTTTATATAGATGTCGTTAGGTCGATTTTTGGCGATTTTAAACAACTTTAACAAGCCATAATTTTTCTAAAACATTAAAAAATGAAACAGATGCATGAAATATAAGCTTTTAGCAAGTTTTTTTTTTTCAGAAGGTGAGTTTTTTTACAGTTTTATCCATCGTCCTAGTTTTACCCGTGATAGTTTTATCCATGTATAAACCCGTGTATTTACTCGGCGTGATAAAACTCGCCAACTCTGAATATTATATTTCAATCTCATAGCTTTTTTCATTTCTGAGATATTTTGTTCACAGACACACAGACACACACAGACCAATTTGCGTGATCCACTTTTTTGGACTCAGGGGACCTCAAAACGTGTATATCCATCAAAATCTTGACATCGATTTTTGACATGATCGCAATATTTTCTATATAGCCCTATTTCATATAAGGTAAGAGAAGTAAAAAATTTTCCTTGATGCGACCCTATATTCAAAATACATAGTGTCTATAAAAGAACTCCGGGGTTTTGAGGCAAAATATTTTAATAAAGTAAAAAACGTACATACATGTTTTATATATGAATGGAAAGGTTACATTTTCAAGTTTTTTTTAACAATTTAATAAAATTCAATGTAAGTCCCGTGAGTGGCACGGCACACATCGTAACGGTATTCTACCTCTTCCCATGTCCTGGTCAGCATGCAATGGCGGATCTAGAGGTGTTTCTCGGGAGGGGGGTGAGCTGGTGTGAGTCGTCGCACAGCACACTATTTTTTCTTCATTTCTGTAATTTAAAGGCGCATTCTGTACTTGTCCAGAATATAAATACAAATCCAATTTTTAAGTAGCCTATTAATTTTTAAAATTTTACATTAAAAATAAATTAAAAAAAAAAAAAGTATTTTTTTCGAATCCCGGGGGGGTAATTACCCCCTTTACCCCCCTCCTGTATATCTATGAGTAAAACTTTTTGAATTACTTGTTTCAGAGAAATAAACTAAATTTTGCTATCTTTTATTGTTTAAAAAGTATGCATTTTTAAAACCCCTGTATATCAATGAAACCGAAATTCATTTACTGCTTTTTAGTGGGAGGTAGAGCCCTGCAACTCCCGATTTTTTTTTGCCCGTGTTCGGCCCATAATTTTTTACCATTCTTCAGGCATCAAATTATAAAAAAAATAATAAAATAAAATAAATGATATCAACTATCATGAACAGACTCCCATTTTTTTTTTTTGCTTACATGGTCCCCTTATAGGTCATCGTCGTCTGCCCCTGAAGGTCGATATAGACCACTTTGGGAGAAAACGTTTTAAAAAGATTTTTTAGCTATTTTCAAGTCCAGGGGCTGATAAAAAGCTCTTTTAGACACCCCTCTCTATTAAATGTGACCTTTCGAAGGCCCTTCGGAGGGCCTTGTTACGAAAGCCTCTCGAGGCACTTAACCATCCAAACGAATCCTCTCCGTTTACCATAAGGACTGACACAGTTTAGCCTTTAATCAATTCTATACTCAATTTAGTCTCCTATGTTGTCAGCAAATTTAACAGAACAGACAATAAAAAGATCACTAATTTAATTATTCCTGGTTATTTTATTTTAAAGGATATTTCAGAATAAAAAATTACATTTTTCTTCTGAATGCAGTGATTTCGTAATAATTATTTTAAAAAAAAGTCAAAAGGTAAAAACGATTTAGACAAAAAAACAAAAAAAAACAAAAGCAAAGTATAATCAATAAAGTCTGAATTCTTTTTTCTCGAAATGAAAATTAAATAAACCAAGAGATATTTATTTTTTATTAAAATTCGCTTAAAATAAATTACTGTTTTAATTATTTTTCATCAAATTAAAAAAAAAAAAAAAAATTAATATTATAAAAAATTTTTATTTAATAAAAAATATATTGATACTTAACTTCAAAAACCTTCCATCCATGAACAAACTTTCGTTTATTTAATTTCAATGGGAAATTATAATAAATTTCATAATTATCTGCGTGCCATATATTTTAATTTTCTCTTACCGTATATATGAAATATATATATAGAGAAAGTATTGCGATCATGTCAAAAATTCGATGTCGAGATTTTGATGGATATAATGTTTTGAGGTCCCCTGAGTCCAAAAAAAGTGGGTCAAGCAAATTGGTCTGTATGTGTGGTGGTGTGTGTGTGTCTGGACATTTTTAAGCATGAATGAAATGAGCTACATGGTTGAAATTTTATATTTAAGTTAGGCACCCTCCAAGTCGTGAAAATAAGCTTTTAAACAAAATCGGCCAAAAGTACTGGTACTTTACTGATGTACTTTTTGTTGATGTGTTTTGTGCCAATTTTAAATCCCTATGGGGATTTGCATGTTAATTTCGATTCAAAAGGGGGTCCCCTGGGCTGGAATGGTTTTTGGAAAAGAAAGATATATTCCAGAAGGCAGGCTAGAGTATGTGGACAATTTAATGCTATTGTAGTATCATCAAACTTCTATTCGGTTTTTGCAAATAAAGAATATGAAATTTTATCATTTTCAACAATTTTTTAAATGAAAAGATCCATTTTATAAAATTTGATCTTATAAGACAGGACAATTTAGTTAAAATTTTAATTTAACGTTTTACTCCACACACCAATTGTTAAAGGATTACTTTTGTAGAATTGTAAATACAAACAATTGTATCCTTATGATCTCTGACACTTAAACTCTCTCTTTGGTCCAATAAATCTTTTTGTTGAATAAAAAAATATAATATTATATGGCTATTTGCTCCGATTGAAAGAACACTTAGAGACCTATCATAACCCAGATAGCACACATTCGTCTTATGTATGTACATCCTATGTCCCGCCGCGACCTGTCGTGCGTCTTATGCAGATACATTTTGGGTCGCAGGACCTACGATGTAGGTACATTTTATGGACCTCTTCCAACATTGCATGCGTACATAAGGTGTCCCGTTTAGGTCCTGTCTATGGCCCCGTGCGACCCGAACAGTACTTTTGTGGGTACTGCCAGGACGAATCTTTTTGGTCCCGTGCGCGACCCAGGAATATGTTTTTAATATATTCTACATCCAAATTTGGTCCTGCAGATTCTTATTTATTTTCATCTTATTTTTGCGTTATGTTAAAAAAATTAAGACTCCATTTGGCATAGGACATTATCATGCAGAGGGATTAACACAGTAAAAACTTAAATTATAAATAGTTTTAATTATTTTAATTTTTTTTTTTTATTATTGTTTTTATATGGGAAAACTTTGAAACAGAAACTCCAAAGCACAAAAGATAAAGAAAAAACACATTTTGTATAACAACTTTTTTTTTTATTTGAGGAATAAGGATTTAAAATTAATAAATAATAATATTGAGATGATGGCTGAACTATTAGCAGATGTGAGTAGAATGGCAGCCAGGAAAGAAATCAGACAAAAATTTAATCAATCTTTATCTAATTTTATTTCGATTGCCGACGTTTCGGACGCAAATCGCGCCCTTCGTCAGGACAATAGACAGTTAATAAAATACAGATGGGCGTATTTTGTTTTTTTTTTAACAATATAAAAACACAATTCATGGGTGTGCGATTCATTGTTTCTTGCTGACCTGAGGAAGTGCGCAATTTGCGTCCGAAACGTCGGTAATCGAAATAAAATTAGATAAAGATTGATTAGATTTTTGTCTGATTTCTTTCCTGGCTGCCATCTGCTTATTACTGTTAATAAATAATAATTATACAAAAAGATAACTTTATAAAATAAATAAAATATACCGGTACATAATATTGCTAGATTCATAAAATGGTCTAGGACTTTTTTTAAACAAAGATAAACATACATTTGGAAAAATACTGATTAAATTTTTATAATCGTTGTTTTCTTCCATATTTCTTCCGGTTGATAGAAAAGACATTTCTATTTTCTCAAGGCGATTGTTCATTTCAGCAAACATATTTCTGTGCACTGCTTACAAAAGACATTAATTGATCTAAAAAAAAAAAAAAAAAATTATAAAATTATTATGAAACAATGATTTAGATATTTTTTTGACAAAAAAGTTATAAACAAAAAAATTTGTCAACTCATGAATTTCGTTGGAACACAAATTGAAAAATACATCTTCTCAGGTCAAAAGCTGAATGCAAACTAAAGCTTAGAAGGGGCCAGTTTGAGCAGGCAGGTAGGTCTATCCCTTTACAAAGGGCATTGACATTTTTGAATACAATGACGCTGGGTTTTTCCATTTGTTTTATATTTTATTTTTTTTTCCATTCCAGCCACCTTTTTGTCAATTCTAAGCCACTGTCCGCATTCCATTCGTCTAAATTTTAATAGCATTTTAATTAGGCGATTTTCTAATATGTTATTACAATTATCATATAAATTGTGACAAGATTGTATTTCTTCTTGGTATATCAAACGAGCTCTTTTATAAACATGCAATTTTATTACAAATTCTTTTTAAACCGTATTTAGCCCCGGAACAAAAGTTTATTCAAATTTCTACACAAATATTAAATATAAGAAATAGGACAGTTTTTCAAAAAAATTATAAATTATAATTTCTTTCCCAATTACAGGGCCAAATATTGGGGGAAGATTTCAACCACGCGCTAAGCCCCTTTTCTGCAGATTAGTCAATCAGACAAGTATATGCAAATAAATGTTCCAATACCCAGAAAAATTGAAAGATTTTGGAAGATGAAATAAAAAGACAAACTTGTTTTCGGTCCTAATTTTATTTTATCTTCTATCTCTATTACGGGCTTTCTCCACATTGTCTTTAAAGATTTTATTTTTATAATAAATAATATAAATAATAAAAAATAAAACCAAACATACCTTTTTATATAGGAATCCTAAAAAAACAATTATTTGTTCAATGTTCATAAAAAAAATTAAACAAAATATTTATTTATATTATTATTTCTAAGTACTATACCGGTATTTAATTTTTTAACAAAAATTTAAAAATTTGATAAATTTTATTTTATTACGATTAGCATTCCAACATATTAATGGATCATAACTTCACATTTGTTTTGGTAAATAAAATTGATAAAAAAAATTTTTCTTTGAAAAAATTCTAAGTTTACATCCGGAATAGGTCCGGTATGCGACCTACACTTGTGTATTTTTTAAATATATTTTTAATAATTTCCAAAACCCTTGAAAATCAGAAATAAATAATTTGAAAATAAAATTAACATTTTTTTAGAATACTCTATCTCTAAGCCGTATGAGGAACTGAAAAAAATACTTTGAAAATACAAAAATATTTTTTTGAAAAAAATTCTAAGTGTATGTCTGGAATAGGTCGGGACTGGACATCTTATGTACATACATGATTGGACGTATCCGCCATGTTGGCCCGCTTTACTTACCATTTAGGTCCAGGTACGTCTTGGCCGTAAACTGGAACTAAGCGGTAGGTACATAAGACGAAATGTATATTATATATAAATACCTAATTATTTATTCTACAGATTTATATAATATCTTCAATGCAGATAAATAAAATTACTTTTGAGGTTCTTATTGTGAATATTCAAAATTTATTAAATTAAAAACTTTCCATATTATTACTAGTAAAACTTAAGATTAGACTATAAAATTTCATTCTAAAAAAATAAATATTTATATAAAATTAATGTGAATACACTAAAAATAACTTCATAATTTATTATATAATATTTTATCGTATAATAAATTAATTTTACTAAAAGGTTGGTGGTTAATTTTATTAATTCAAAGAATAAATTATGTTACTTTTATAATATTTAATTAGTTGAAAACAACAAGGCAAGGAAGAAGGCAGACAAGACAGCCACCACTTGCAGCAGCCCCCTACTTCAATACTTTATCTGCCACTTTGCTACCTAATTGTAAAATCACAAATAACTCGAGGTAAACTTGCATAAATTGTTGCGGGTTACTTATCAGGTTGGTACCTGAAGCCCCAGGCGAATGGAAATGAGAACCATCTCTGACCCCGAAGCGAATCTGACCCGTTTGTGTTTTGTATATATGCCCTAGCCTGTGAAATTACGTTAAAAATACAAACCGGGAGCAATTTTATTGGACTGGCCAGATAATATGCAAGCAAAGAGGCTTGAATCTGAAAAAGGAAAAAGCCAGAGGAAATTTTAATTACAAAATAGAATGGAATGGAAGCGAGAGATGATATCAGAAAGTGTACAATAAATTGGCTCGCTCTTGTTTCAAATGAAACAATCATTAAACATTCATCTAGTTTAAATTTTAGACATTAAAATGTAGTATTTTTATTTAAATATCACAGATAATGAAGAATCTAAAGCGAATAATATGTATAGTTATAGCCTTGTTGGTCCAAACAGTTTGATTCATTAAAATTAATTCTTTTAGTGCCTTCCTCAAAACACTCCAGCGAAACTGATTTCGGGATTAACAAGATCAACATAGAAGTCCATTTTTTTGTGTATGTTTTTAAATTAAGTCAATCGTATCATAAAATCTCGGAAAATATCATTTGAGGAAGAAGTAATCAACGTTTAAAATTTTAAAAATAAAAACAACAAACTGGGGATTAAATAGTCTTAAATAATTTTTTCTTCTAACTTGAATTTAATATTAAAACTTTTTGCAAAGTGAATTATTTGATATAATCATATTTTTTTATAGATAAAAATGCGTAGCCTACCATGGTGAAACTTCACTAAAAGATTAGAAAATTATTCAAATAATTTTCTTGAATTTATCAGGTATAAATGTGTTGAGTCGAATCGTGTCAATTATTATTATTATTATTTATTTATTTCTTCTGTCTTTCATATTTTTAATTTTATACTTTAATTATAAATAATATTTTATAATCTTGAGAAATGTAATTCAAACCATATGAGTCGTCAGCCACCTGCAAAGGAAATGCAATAAGATATGTTTAGACAAATAAATATTTGTAAATCTATATTTTTGCCAACTAAGGTCTAGACCAGTGGTTCCCAACCGGTGTGCCCCGGCACCCAAGGGTGCCGCGAGAATGCCTAAGGGGTGCCGCTAGATATTTAGATAAAAAAAAATAAAATAAAGAGGCGAAAAAATAAAGTTTTGCTAAAAAAAATGGTCAAATGATTAAAATGGAAGCGGCAAAATTTTTCGTAGATCGGAAAAAATTAAGCTTTGCCAAAAAAAAGGTCAAATGATTTTCACGCAAGGGAAAAAAATTTGCCCCAGGGTGGAAAAAAATTTCGATTTGATAGGAAAAAAAAAAAGGAAGGGTGCCGTTGGTGTGTAATATTATTCCCAACGCACCTTTGGGGTGCCGTGGACTTCAAAAGGTTGGGAAACGCTGGTCTAGACGCAAGTCTCAGCAGAAATAGTATACATCCGCAGCTGAGGAAAATAAAATTATTATTAATTCAATACTTTGTATAATCAGCAATGATAAGAAGACAATGGAAATCAAATAATGTAAAATTGACAGAATAAAATACCTTTTGCCGACCTAGCCTACACGTGCATGGGAACAATATTATGTATCATAAATGATGGCTATATAAACGCCAAGAGAGCAAGCCTCTATAGCAAATGCTCTTGACTTACCCAAGGAGACGGACGCATTATGTGTTACTGTGACTCAGTCTATTGTAGGCTAATCATCTATTGTAACTAGGGTCCGACCGAAACAAGATTTTCAGCCGAAACCGAAACCGAAATCGAATATTCGGCCTCAATCTTAGTTTCGGCCGAAACCGAAACCGAACCTGAAACTTGAATTTTTTTTTTTTTGAAATTTTTTCTGCCCAGCGGAAAATTTTTTCCCCTCCCGTGAAAATCATTTTTACCTTTTTTTAGGGAGACTAAATTTTTTTTCGAAATCTTTTCAGACTCAGGTTTCGGCTACTTTTTGCCGGAACCATGATTTTTGGCTTCCATAGACAGTCGAAAGTGTATAACCAGGGGCGCCGGAACGAATTCGAATCAGGGGGGGGCAAAAAATTTCGGCGGGCTTTCCCCCTAGCCAGGGGGCTGCGCCCTCTGGACCCCTTGCCTGCCTTCAGCAGCATGAATTTTGTTTTTAATATTTTTGTTGCATTACAAATTTTAAGAAAGAACCTTGAGTCCAAGTGTGGTACTGTCTAGGAAAACAAAAGGGATTATTTATACCTGCCCACAGGGTGGCTGAAGGTGGCTATAAATCATGTCATAAAAATGTCAAAAATCTAAATTTTGATCCAGATATTGAACAAATTTGATTATAATTAATTCCCCAGAAATATTTAGAGATTCAAATTATTACTACGTTACTCCCTGGTCCATGTAGTATATGTGAATTTCAAAAAACAACCCCAAAATTACTTTTATGGGAGGGGGGGATTCATTTAGGGGGGGGGGACTTTTAGCGTAGAAATCATATTGATATCTCATTTCATTAAAAAGTTGGAAAATCCGAATTTTTCAAAAAATTGGTGAATTAGGGTACTTAGAGGCCGAATTTCAAAAAACCCTGAAACAAGGAATTTAGGTTTTTATCTAAGGAAGAATTTAGTGAAGAAACCAAATTGATATCTCTCCTTGTTTAGGAATTAATGTAGATCAAAATTTTACCCATAAATATATTGTTTTTCACTAAATTGGCGATTTGGGGTACTTAGGGAGAGAATTTCAAAAAAACCCTGAAACAACGAATTTAGATATTTATCTAAAGAAGGTTTTAGCGAAGAAACCAAATTGATATCTTTTTTGGTTTAGAAATTATTGTAAAGTCAACATTTTACCAATAAATGACCATTTGGGGCCCTTAAAATGGGAATTTCGAAAAATCGCTTCTTAAATGAGACCTAGGGCACAAAAGTAATCTACATGCCAAATTACAGCTTTCTAGGCCTTGCAGTTTAGGCTGTGCGATGAATGTGTTTTTTTGGTTTAGAAATTAATAACAAAAGTCAAAATTTTACCCATAAATGACCATTTGGGGCCCTTAAAATTGGAATTTCGAAAAATGGCTTCTTAAACGACGTCTACGCAATAAAAGTAATCTACATGCCAAATTACAGCTTTCTAGGCCTTACAGTTTAAGCTGTGCGATGATTGTAAGTCAGTCAGTTCTCTCTTTATATATATAGAGAGAAGAGAAATAGAGAATAGAGAAGAGATAGAGATATAGAGATTACCAAACCGCACCATCGTTTAGAAAAATATTTAATTTCTTCAAATAGTATAAAACAAGTCTACTATAAAGCCTTAAAAAAATTTTAAATAAAATCACTATTTTAATAAAATTAAAATTTCAAAAATTTTGCTAGTGATTTTATCAAAAATTTTTTTAGGCTATATAGCCTAATAGATTTGTTTTATACTATTTGAAGGAAATAAGTATTTTTAATTTTCTTATTTTAATTTCATATAAAATGTTTTTAGAAATTATCTATCTTAGGTATAAAGTTTCACTTAAA
The DNA here is from genome assembly GCA_023213315.1 of Euborellia annulipes. Lineage (NCBI taxonomy): Eukaryota > Metazoa > Arthropoda > Insecta > Dermaptera > Anisolabididae > Euborellia > Euborellia annulipes. Next base: position 48,182 of record JAKCPI010001115.1, read on the forward strand.
AAGAAAATAGGTGTTCTTTTAATACTTAGAGATCCAAAATTTGAAATTTTGACTCCCAAAAAAAAGGCCGAAAACATATTTGCTTAATAGAAATTTGTTGCTTAATTCTACAATAATTGTTTAATTTAAAAAAGTCAAATGTTCGACACTAAACATTTATGAAAATCATTTTTAATTGCAACCCAAAAAAAAATATTTTATATAAAGTAAAAAGATTTGAAAAACTATAATAATAAATAAATTTTTTTTTTTTTTTTTTTTTTTTTTTTTTTTCAAATTGTCAATGAATAAAGTCGATTTGGAGATGAGATGGAAAATGCACAGATCGCACACAAGTGGTGCTCACAATGATTTTACCCTTGAAAAGAAATTGATTTAGGTGGGGTGGAGGGGGGTGCAGTGCAAAGGGGGCCCCATGTGCAATTCTTTCAACCTGGCAATACTGGAAATTGCTAACGCTTTTAATGATAACGATATAAGACAATAATAAAAATAAAAATTTCCGAAACTTCCACCCACCCTCCACTCGACTGACTAAAAATTATACAATGTGATAAAATGTCAACAGCAGGATTAAATATTTCATAGAGCATGTCGCCTCTCTGAAGTAACAATAAAACCATTTATTATTATTGTAATGAGGTTATCTAAAATTCAATATTTTCGGGGTTGTTTAGCATTAAGCGATATCGGGTTGCGCCTATCTGCTGCTCTGCTCCTAATGGAATCCAGCATGACGGATCACCAATTGAAAACAAATTATTTTCTCTTGCATTTGTGCACGTACAAATTCCCATGCGGGATTATAAGATTTTTAAGGGTGCGCTTGAGTTAATAGTAGAGTCAAAGATTTTATCAACAAAAAAAAAAATTATTTGCAATTTCATTAAAAATTTGTACTTAAATGTGAAATCGATTTTTTTAAAGTACTAAGAATATGTGACCCTGATTCCTTATTTAAAAAATCTGGTGTGACTGGCGCACAGCACACAACTTTGTCTTACCCTTCGGTAAGAGAAATTTGTGCACGTGCTGTCACACCAGTTTTTTGTGTCGAGATATATTTAAAACGTAGATTCACCGAGTACTGCAGGTATTATTCAATAACCAGGTTATAGGCCTTTTCTGTACACAAAATAAAAAATACAATTATTTTCAAAAAATCATTTATTATAAAAGGTTTAACAAACCAATGCGGGTTTCGACAGCTTTCAGCTTGTCTTCCTCAGTGTTGGGTTTGTACCTGGAAGGGTTTATATTTTAATATTTAACAAATTTCAATTATTGCTATAATTCATGATGTTACAATAAACAGGGCAACAGTGATTATGTTGACTGAGAATTTGAAGTTATTTCTGGGTATTTGGGTAGCGCTGATTCCAAAAATGCCATCAGTTTTGCCCCATCACGTCAGATTTTAGAGCTATAGAGAAAATAAAATTTTAAAAGAAAATCTGCTCTAAAGCGGCTCTAATTTTATATTACCTGGATTTTTTTAAGACGACACACTTTAAAAATATGCAGTTATTTATAATACATATAAATTTAAAGTTTCAGCCCAATCGGAGGTCATTTAGAAGTGCCGCAAACGATTAAAGGTTTAGAAAAATCGAATTTTTTCAGTTTTTTTTTTTTTGCTTTGGTCATCCCTAATACAATTTTAGGTATCTCTGAATGAAAAAAACATATATTTACGATATTCTTTAGTCCTTTGGCTTTCTAAAAATTATTCATTCATAAAAATCTTTTATTTATTAACAAAATTATTAATAAAAACGTCATCAAAGAAAAAGCACAAGTACACTTACTGGTCGAAAAAAATGGACTTCAATTGAATTAAAAAGCGAGCCCTATCTACGAGAAACTTATGTATCCTCTCTGAACATTTGGTCACGGGCACCAACTTTATTAAATATTATAAAAAAAAAAAATATTTCTAGAATCTCATATCTTTCTTTATACTTGTAAAAGAAAAAGAAGTCTATTTTTTTCGACCAGTAAGTGTACTTGTGCTTTTTCTTTGATGACGTTTTTATTAATAATTTCGTTAATAATTAAAAGATTTTTACGAATGAATAATTTTTAGAAAGCCAAAGGACTATAGAATATCGTAAATATATGTTTTTTTTCATTCAGAGATACCTAAAATTGACCTACATATATATATTAACTATATATATTAACATGTATAGAGGTAAGAGAAAATAAAAATTGCGACTAATTATAAATATAATTTTGTTTTTCTTTATATAAAACTATTTCTGAACAGGTAGAAACATCTATGGTATTTTTTACATTTATACATTTAGATATGAGTTATTTTTATATATTTAGAAATAAAACAAAAAAGAATTATTTTTTCATACATAAATAAAATCGAAATGTTTTTCTTTTAATTTTATTATAAGGACATCGGCCAAAAAATAAATACTTTTGAGTATTATTATTTTTTGGCCGATGTCCTTATAATAAAATTAAAAGAAAAAAACATTTCGATTTTTCGAAATTTGATCATCCTTACGGCCATCTACAAACAATTTTTTTTTTTTTTTTTTTCTTTGTAAAAAATATTTTAAATACATTTCAAACATAACACATAGTAGGTAAACAAAGGACAATAACAGAAACTATTTAAATTGGTTCATGATTAAGCTATAACACTGAGAGGTTTTCGGTGTCTGTCTTGAAGAGGATAGCTCTGTCTATATTTATTTGGATGTTGGCGCTTCTTTGAATTTCCTTTTGTCTTCGTTTTTTTCAAAACATACTATTTTTGAAGTTAGAAAGAGCTGTTTTCATCTGTTTATTCCGCACGGTGTTGAAATATTCTCTGAGACGGATTCTTAAAGGGCGTTTTGTCTCCCCCAAAATAAATATAAGGTTTTTTATCTTGTTTACATTTAAGGCATTCTATTTGGTAAACCAAGTTTTTTTGTTGCAATTTATGTTTTATTCGAATAAAGAGGCCTAAGTGTTTGGCTCACCTTGGCAGACAAAAATATGTTTTCTTTTTTAAAAATCTTCTTTATTTCTTCTGTTAAGGATGGTATATAACAGTTATGTTATACCTCCATAGCTTTTATTTGTTGGGGTATTTGTATTTACTTTTTTGTTTTCTTCCTGATTTTTAGAGTCATTTACCAGGCTTTTGACTAATTCTTTTGGATAGCCATTCTTCTGCGCTCTTCTTATAAGGTTCCCAAAATTTTTTATTTTGTTTTTTTTCGTGACATATGTTGCTGATTCTAAAAATTTCATTTTTTTATGATGTTTAGTTTTTGATTCAATGGTTGCATCGATTTATAATTTAGCATCCAGTCTGTCTTCGTCAGTTTTCTAAATAAATCAGTTTCCAAAGATCTATCTTCAATTCTTTTTACTTTAATCTCTAAAAAATTGATTTCTTCATTGTTTTCGTTTTCCATTGTGAACGATAGGTTATGGTTTATGAAAGTTCATTTTTTAGTATATGAACTTTTTCATACCCGAATGTAATATTCATAAACAGTTTATCTAACAGATTTCCTAACTTGTTTATAAATATACCTTGAAAATTTTTAACAATGTATATTAAATAATTTTACCAATTAAAAAAAAATTTTATATTACATTCCAAGAATTGCACAGCTGCTAAACAATGAAATAGAATACTGCAAAAGGACTCATTTTTCTCCAAATTTAATGTAGAAAAATAGAAAAATATGAGATTGTAGATATTTTTACTTTCTCTTACCTATGTATATATGTAATATATATATAGAGAGAAAGTATTGGATTCATGTCAAAAATTCGATGTCGAGATTTTGATGGATATACACGTTTTGAGGTCCCCTGAATCCAAAAAAGTGGTTTTCGCGACATGGTCTGTCTGTGTGTGTGTGTGTTCAATTTTAAGCATGAAGGAATTGAGCTATGAGGCTGAAATTTTATATTTAAGTTGAACACCCCCCGAGACCGAGAAAATAAGCTTTTAATTAAAATCGGCCAAAAAGTACTAGTACTTTACTGATGTACTTTTTCAGTTTTTTTCGATTTTCTCAAAATTCGCTCTAACGATTTTGATTAAAATTCAAAAATCAATTATGTTTTAGATGCTCTTTCAAATGTATATTCTCGTTTTGCCCTCAAAATTGTTTGAAGCACACTTTACTCTTGTGCTTCATAGGAAAGATGGAGAAATGGTTGCCATGGTAACAAAATATAAATATTTTCCCATATTTATAAATTTTACATCTCAATTCAAATATTCCCTACTGCCGGGAACTAAATACATGTCGACACAAAAAATTTGGTGTGAGAAGCACAGTGCAAAACTTTCGATTACCGAAGATAAGAGAAAGTTGTGTGCTGTGCGCCAGTCACACAAAAGATTTCAAGATTTTGGATTTTTCTGGTCGACAGCAGATAGTAGTGAATCAAATAAAAAACCAGCAAATGTCTGGTCTAAATACAAAAATGTTTAAAGAGATTTAAAAAAATGAAAATTTTCATGTAATTTTTTTTCACACTTGAAAATTATATAGAAGGAGTTAATGAAAAAAATGAAATTTCCCTGACTAAAAGTAGAGGATGAGAAGATCATTTCACAAAAAAAAATCATTAAAATTTGACCTTAAATACTGAAGCAAAAAATAACAAAAATTAACTGAAGACGAGGCAATGTCATCAAAAATGAGGTCCTTTTAGCCCGAATTATTTATATATGTAAACAAACCTCAAACAGTTAAAAGGTGTTTGACATTTTCAAAATTTAATGCAGATTATCGACCAACTAGGATATTGAAGATAAATTAAACCCTTTAAAAAGATTGAAAAAAAGTGAAAAATTACTTTGAAATTTATTTATATAATTCGCTAATGTCCGTCTGTCCGTCTGTCTTGCTCTATTTGGGAAACTTCCCGTTGGAATTTTGAAACAAAATTTTTAATGTTTAAAGAGAACCTTAGAAGATCCCTAGATCTAGGGATTACAGGAAAATTATTTTCATCCCGAAATTCCTAAAGTTTTTTGAGTTAATCTAAAGTTACGATTTCTCTCCCATAGGAAATGTATAGAGAAATATTTATATTATGTATTCTTTCCATTTGTGTATTCAATGAATGTAAATAAATCCTCAAGCAGGCAGTGGATTGGAGTAGTAATGATAATTTTTTTTTTCATAATTAAGAAAAGGAGGGGTTCTGTCGCAGGCGGGCCCGAGCCAGCCAGCGGGGGGGTCCAGGAGGTCGAAGCCCCCCGGCTAGCCACGAAACCAGTCAAAAGCGGGAGTCGCGGCTAGTTATTGAAAAACATCGAAAAAAAAATTATTCGTCCCTTAAAAAAAAGTGGTATAACTTTTTTAAGATTTTTGATTTTTCTAGTTAGTTTTAAAGAATTCTTTAATTAATTTCGTCATTCCAACGGAAAGTTGGTCAAACAGAGCAAGGCAAGATAAACGGACGAACAGACAGACGGACACTCCGCTATTATTATATAGAGATTATTTAAATATTGGAAAAAATATAAATAATTTTTTTTTTTTTTTTTAAATTTGTTTAAGTTCTTTTTCGGTATCTAACTAATTTGAATACAAGTATTACTGAAGAAAAAATTTAAAAAAAAACACCGAATTCGGTTTTTCGGGAAAAACTCGATTTCTCGGTTTTTGAAAATTAGCCAAAAAACCGGTTTACCGGTTTTCTGTTTCCACCGGAGTTCAAACCCTAGTTACGTTGGCACGCTAACTCCCAAGCTGCAATGGAAACTAATGTGGAAAGTGAATTTATTTCCTATAGAAATACTCGGAGAAAATGGTCAAGAAAGTAAAAAAAGTTTAAAAACATAGAGCAGCCATTGTTGGAAAAAATGTATAAGAAGCGAATGGTAGGAGTTGACCTTTTTGATCAACAGTGAGCTCTATATCGATCTAAAGTAAGATCTAAAAATTGGTACAGGCCTCTGATTCGATTCTGTCCCAACGGTACATTTGTAAATCTGTGGCTGCTATATCGGATTAGAGAACCCAAGATGCGATTGTTGGAATTCATACATGAAATAACAATAGGATTTCTCGCTAGTTCCAATGTTCGGGTCCGAAGAGGGCATCGGCTTAGATCATTTACACAATTATCAAAAGATATAAGATTGGATAGGAGAGATCATTTGGACAAAAAAATTGAAAAATATCGTCGTTTGGTATCGGCATTACAAAAAATGTACAATCCTGATTACATCCTGATACAAGTTTTTTATATTTTCATACAAAATAATGTCAAAATTGTATAAAAATTATTGTCTCAGTTCATCCCAGGATTATAAGCCTAACTGCCAGTGGCGTCATTTGGGGGGGGGGGGGGGCAGGGGGGCATTCGCTATCAATGAAGTGAATCAGTGAATCAGTGAAGACAGTGGCTAATGCTTTACATGATGACGGGCTGCAGAAAACTTTATATTTTTCTATTGTATTATTTATTACTAAATAACAAACACATGGTTAATATTTTATATTTTCAATAATAACAATTCTTATTAATTTCAATGATTTGATTATTATAATTTAAATTTTTATTATTATTATATCAATAATATAAATTTTTTCATTCATATGCTGATTCAGACGAGATTTTTATCAAATTAAATTGACTTTGCAGCTTCTTAGCCTAAGACGGATGATCGGTCAAAAAAAAATTATAAAAACGTTGTTTCTATTTTAAATTTAGTTATTATTGGTCAACTGCTTTGTCCAAGTATCAGTTGTCCAATAATAACTTAAGCGAAGAGGCTGCAAAGTAAATTTTTTCACTGCCAGAGATAATTAATCTTTTTTCTATCCCGTGAATAATTCCGTTTATTGGTTTTCATATCTGCTACCAATGCAATTGATTGTCTTGTTACGGTAATATATACAGTTAAGTATAAAAAAATCCATCTTTAATTTTTATCAGTTTTGTAGATGTTTATTATGGCCTGAACTTGAGATTTTTTTGTTGTCTTGTAGTTATTCAAATGACTTGTTTACTTTAATACAAGTGAAGCGGAGGTGTCTGGAAATTAGTTTCCGGGAAAGACGGTCAACTTCGAGGATGTTGAGGTCAAATTCCGTGCACCAGTGGGGACTTAATTAAATCCCGCAGGGAAAATTTTCATTAATGTCACATAGAAAGTGATTTAGTAAGTAGAGGACAAGCGAGAGGGTGGGGATGTGAAAATATATCAGTTTTTGACATCGAAATTAATTTAATTAGTTGATTTTTAGTCTAATTAGGGTTTGATAATTTTCCTCGGTCCAGCTGGATGCTTATAACCCCCGTGGTAAAACACAATCAAGAGAGTTTTAAAGCCGTGAGGACGCAGGTGCTTTTCTGGGACCAGAGGCACATTCATTGAAAAAATAAAACAGATATCCCGAAAGCTGGAGACAGCTTGTTTTTGGCGATGGATGGGGGTTCGTTGCCGACAGAGAATCATCTTTTTTACTTTTTTTTTTGCGACGATTCAACAATGACGCGTTTTTTTTTTTTTTTACTTTCTTCCGACATACTTGGAAAACCGATATACCAAGTCGGCATTCAATAAAGATTTGCTGACTGATTTTAACACATTTATTCTTTACTTTTGATTAACAGACATTAATTTTTATATTATATCATAAAAGATGCGGGCTTCATTTATAAGAGAGAAAAATTGAATAATTCTCAAAAGATTTTGATAACAATGCTCTAGTGTGTTTCATTTTAAAATATTTTTTTCTTTTTTACTTTCTTTTACCTACCATATATGGATGATTGTTTTGTGACTTTTCTGGTTAAAAATTTTTTAATTTCAAAATTGAATTTTTTTCATTTCCTTATGTACTGGTATATTATTACTCTATTTTATTGTAAAATAAAATTTGAAAGAATTTCCCTACAACTTTAAAGCTTCGAAAATGGGATTGATATTTTAAATGTCCCGATCCACGATACTGATTCATTTATGTACTGAACTGACATAAAATAAAATTGCTAGACATTATTTAGATAGATTAGATTGGATTAGATTTAGATTCTTCCCAAGAACACTAGTACTTTACTTAATGAAGAATAATATATATAATAATAATATCCATCAGGCTGCCCCCTATCTTCATCAAATGAAGAAAAACTAACATGGAGTTGCTCTGAGATTTGACATGGGGGGCCGGAAACATTCTAATATATTAAAGGCTCCGGGAACTGAAAAAGTTTGGGAACCCCTGGACTAAACTATCGCTCGACTAAAAATCGACCGTGTGCGCCCAGCCTTACGCTCCGGGAATTTCAGGGTTTCAACGATGCCCGTGCAAGAAACATGCCCGCAAACCCTAAACTTGCTAGCCGAAGGTGAGCTTGGAATTATTTATTAAAAATATAAATACAGCACAACGTTTCGACTGCTTATTCTGCAGTCGTTTTCAAATACTTTGCACTTGCTACGAACCAAGTGAACTAACCTAAATACATTCACTAGGCTTTCTTGGAGTATCGAGTCGCGGAGCAAGGAAAGAGCAAAAGAAAGCAAAGAAACTCTTAATACCACCATTTAGATGACATTCCAATAGATTCCAATGACCCATTGGATTTACATGGACGAGTCGTCCCTAAGACGACGATTATCAAGAAATATTTTTAATCCTTAATAAAAAAATTAGATAAGTGAAAAAGTTTTTTTGAGAAACTTTTCTCTTTCTGGGCGAATACCTAAAAAAATCTTTAAGATATTGGAGCCAAATTTTTTTTATATTAAACTAGAATAAATAAGGATTATTATGAGCACAAATTCAAAATTTTTCTTCCTTTTTTTCTTGAATTTTCAAATTTTTAGAAAAGTTTGCCTGCTGAACCGATTTTAATGAAAATCAAAGTACAATTAGATACTCTCGAAAACCCGATACCTTTGATATAAAATTTCAATTTGGAGCAAAAGTGACTTTTTGATAGGACATCAAAATTTCAAATTTGTCCTATCTTTAAAATGGCGAAAAGACAATTCTGACTATTTTGCACCCTGATGGCGTCATGTATGAACAAATCTATTAATTGTGTTTATTAAAGCTTTTGTGGTTTGAAATATTATTATTAGGAGAATTTTTAATTATAGATCACATTTTTGTGTTAAATCTATTAATATTAGTAATTTTCATCCCTAATGGAATAGAATTTTTTTAGGATAGATCCATTCAGATACAAATAGATTAACGTGAATAAGAACAAGTGCTACCAACATAAAAAAAGATAAAAATCCTAAAATTTTATAAAATTTGGTCAAATCCTATGTTTATTAATTGGAATGTATACCAAACTATGCATTTACATTGTTTACCGTTTTGAATGTATAATAAAAGATCTGTTCATGGGATAGCTTAATATTTAATACAAAAACAATCATTAAATGATATTTAATTGTAATATTTCACAAAAAGAAGTGAAATCTCAGACTAAAACATCGGAGATGCAAAAAGGGGCTCCTCGCACAAGGGCGGATACAGGGGGGGTAAAGGGGGTAATTACACCCCTGAGATTTGAAAGAAATACTTTTTTTTCGAAAAAAAATTTATTTTTAATGCAAAATTTTAAAAATTAATACTTAAAAATTTGTTTTGCATTTATATTCTGGCAAACAAGTACAGAATGCGCATTTAAATTTCCGAAATTAAGAAAAAATACTGTGCTGTGCGACCAGTCACACCAGATTACCCCCTCCCCCGAGAAACACCTCTGGATCCGCCCTTGGCCTCGCATCATTTTAACCAGAGTCGAGGTGAAAAAAATGCACCTCGCTTTTCTGATTTATATAAAAGCGAGGATATATGAAACAAATAAAATTCTCTAGGGGTTTTATTTAGGTGAAAATATTTCCTCGCTTTTATATAATTCAGAAAAACGAGGCGCATTTTTTTGATTTCACCTCGACTAGGGACAAAAATAATGCGAGGCGCCCTTTTTGCCTAATCGATGATTTTGGTTGCTCTTTTTAAAAACAAATATTACTTAAATAAAAAAAAAATTCAATGAGATTAATAAAATGTCAAATAGTATCTCTATGTCTATAAAGCTGAGAAAAACGTGGTTGGCGGTAATAATGTGCGGGCCGATTAATTCCTCGTTTTAATACTTTACAACTTTTCTAGAAATTTTCTAAAATTCTTCCACACCTGATGAATATTTTCAATGATATAATCAAAAAAATACGCACATACTTACTACTACTACTTAAGGTTTTTGTTGTATTTCTGGAATTTTTATGACCTGAAACGAAAGTTGTATAAAAATAGATTGTTAATTAATTTCCCCTAGTAGGCCTACATAACTGTTATAATATAATTGTGGAAAAGTAAAATGTGTTTCCATAGCTCTCGAAAAGTCAACAAGGTGTAATTAAATATCCTTGACAGAAAGTAGTCTTTTTTTATTAATTTACTATTAAAAATTTTGTTTGAAAATGGGATTTTAATTTAGACAAAAACTTGAAAGTTTAATCAATAGACCCGCCAGCTAATCAAACAGTTATCTTTGTTTATCTTCTCATATAGTCAGGTACGAATATTTTAATTATAGTCAACTCACTTGCACGAGGGTTGAAGGTTACTTTAAAAAAAACATGAACTTTTCTGGCAGTTGACTTGGAAAAGCGAGTAATTTTTTTATTTTTTTTTAATACTCGATTCCTAGTGATTCCTTGTCTAAATTTTGATGGAACGTGATATTTATAAATAAAATTTGTGTGGAAATTGGAAATTTTTCCGCGAACGAACGAACAATGTCTGAATATTTTGAAATGATAATTCCAAAGGAAAGATCTGTCATGCTCTCTTTACAATCTCCATTCTGCTTTCTGCTATTTTCATTAATGGTATGTTAATTAATTATATCTTATAATTGACAAATAATAATTTAAATCATAAAGTTAGAATAACTGAATTGGTATTCCCATAAATCCATTAAGACTTCTGCCGTATTTAATAGAATTAATTAATTCACGTTAAACAGTGAATATAATATAATCAAGATCTCAGGAGTACACACCGAAACTTCATTAAGGTATTTATACTTTTGTATAAATGGATCTGAATCTAAATTAAGATAGTTTATCATAATATGAATTCATTCCCTCTCTTTCTAGATTAAATATTAATAAAGTATAGTAATAGAATATTTAAAAAATTTTCAATTTAATTATAGAACATTAACTATACCTGGATTTAAATGGCATACTCCAGCTTTGTATTAAATCAGTTCGATTTTCCGATATTTGTCGGATATATCGAGAGCCATCTTTGATATACCTTTGACTATCGTAGTTGCGATTCATCTCTTCCCATTTTTGTAGGCTTTCATTACTGAGGTCAGCATGAAAAGCCAAGGATCTGGGTTCGGTCACCTGAATATAAAGAAATACCTGGAATACTCGTAAGCCTAGAGCATAGGTTCCCAACGGGGGAGCGCCTCCCAGAGGGTGCTGTACGATGGAGGACTCAGGAGCAAATATATTTAAAAAATTTATTTGAAAAACATTATAAAAGATTTTGAGATAATTTTTACAATTTTAATAAACAATTTTATTTGCTTGTTAATTTATTAATTTTTACTTTTTAATAATTAAATTAGCAGATAAATTATGTACAGATAATATGAAATAATATTTGAATATTTGATATAAAATAACTAGAGAAGAGCTGGGTACTTTGTCACAAGTTGAATTGGGGAAAATTGTGACGGTAGAGGGAAATTTTACAACCAACCCAAGCCACCCTGCACAGACAGTTTCAGACACGTCGTGTGTCAGTGAACTTGACTAAGAGTGTTTTATTGTTATTAAATGCTCAAATTAATGTTTTTAGTTGCTGTTTAGCATTTTTTTACCCTGAAGGTCTGTGAATATTATTTTATCTTAATCCTTAGTTAATTAGCTATGCATTAATGTATTTGAGTAAAAGTTTGATTAGTTTTAAGTTGCTGAAACCGTTAGGAAAACAAAACAAACCCGGGGTACTTTGTCACAAAATATTTTGGGCACTTTGTCCCAGTGGTTAAATGGGCATTTTGACTTCTGAGTAACATTTTATTTGATTGTATTACAATACAGTAGACTATTGTTGGTTATGTAATTAATTACAAAGGTAATCTTTCATTTAAATAATATAATAAACATAATTTAAAAAGATGTTAACGGCTAAACTAATTTTTCATTTAGTAGTTTCGAAACTTTATAGCGCTTAAGTCCGTCAATAATTAAAAAAAAAATCTGGTGTGACTGGCGCACAGCACACAACTTTCTCTTACCCTTCGGTAAGAGAAAGTTGTGCACTGTGCTGGTCACACCAGATTTTTTGTGTCGAGATATATTTAGTTTCCCATAGCACCTTAGTTTCAAACTTGCATTTTAAATGTTGATTGCTTGAAATAAACTATGGTTATTTTTCAAAATTTTAATCTCATATTTGGACATTTTATACACAATATAGAATCGTAAATAAATACAAAATTTCATAAGAATTGGAAAAAAAAATTTTAAATGCGTAAAAAGTTCCAAAGGGGACCCCCTTTTGAATCGAAATTAACATACAAATCCCTATAGGAAATTAACATTGGCCAAATGCGAAGATAAGGTAGAAAAATTTAAAACGCGTAGAAAGAGAGAAGATAGTTTTGTGAGAGAGAGAGATATGTTTTCTCCGAAAAAAAAAAATGGGCGTTTAATTAATAATTGATTTTTAATTTAATAAAAAGAAAAAGATTTAAATTCGGTTACCATGGCAACCATTTATTTCTCCTATCTTTCCTATGAAGCACAAGAGTAAAGTGTGCTTCAAACAATTTTGAGGGCAAAACGAGAATATACATTTGAAAGAGCATCTAAAAAATAATTGATTTTTGAATTTTAATCAAAATCGTTAGAGCGAATTTTGAGAAAATCGAAAAAAACTGAAAAAGTACATCAGTAAAGTACTAGTACTTTTTGGCCGATTTTGATTAAAAGCTTATTTTGTCGGTCCCGGGGGGTGTTTAACTTAAATATAAAATTTCAGCCTCATAGCTCAATTCCTTCATGCTTAAAATTGAACACACACAGACACACACAGACAGACAGACAGACAGACAGACAGACAGACCATGTCGCGAAAATCACTTTTTTGGATTCAGGGGACCTCAAAACGTGAAGATCCATCAAAATCTCGACATCGAATTTTTGACATGAAACCAATACTTTCTCTCTATATATATATTACATATATACATAGGTAAGAGAAAGTAAAAATATAAGATAATTTAATATTGTCTTGTTAATTTATTAAAATTACCATCTTTGATTAACCTGGAACCTGTTATTCATCAAGAGAAGATTAATCTGGTTATGAAATCCTAGTTTTATATTTAAAAACATAGTTCTCATATTATATTAATATAATTAATTAACTAACTTTGAAAGCACAAACCTACTTGGATTCTTTCCGCGTGGGGCGTTTAAGGGGATCCCGAGGGGACAATTCCTTAAGCTACCAATGAGCACCCCACGTTGTTATTTTAAGAGATAAACATTCAACAACAAAAAATCTGGTGTGACTGGTCGCATTAATCGAAAGTGGTGTTCTGTGCTTGTCACACCAGATTTTTTGTGTCGACAAATATTTAGTTTCCATCGATATAGATGTATTAAAATTCAAGATATAAAATTTATAAACATGGGAAAATATTTATATTTTGTTACCAAGGCAACCATTTCTCCTATCTTTTCTATGAAGAACAAGAGTAAAGTGGTCTTCAGAAGATTTCAACGGCAAAATGAGAATATACATTTTAAAGAGCATCTAATAAATAGGTGATTTATGAATTTAAAAAAAATTCTTGGAGCGAATTTTGAGAAAATCGAAAAAAAAAAAAAACTGAAAAAGTACATCAGTAAAGTAGTAGTAATTTTTGGCCGATTTTGTTTAAAAGCTTATTTACAAGAGTTCGGGAGATGCCTAACTTAAATATAAAATTTCAACCTCCTAGCTCATTTCCTTCATGGTCAAAAATATCCACACACACACAGACACACAGACCAATTTGCGGGACTCGCTTTATTGGACTCAGGGAACCTCAAAATATGTAAATCCATCAAAATCTCGATATCGAATTTTTGACATGATCACAATACTTTCTCTCTATATATTTCATATAAAGGGTAAGAGAAAGTAAATAAGAATAATACCGGTATTAGTTTCAATTGGTTAATCATCGATTTTGTTAGAAAATCTTTGTTTGAACCGTATTGTGAGATCTCTTTGCATTTGACAAAGCATTCTGTTCATGAATAGGTTATCCCAGTGGTGAATATGTCAGCTTGCCATCACTAGGAGTGCTCAAAAGAAGCGAAGGCCTTTTTGAACCCTTGAGCAACTTCCTGTTTGCGGTAGAGGCCCAGCCTTCGTCTCACCCCCACCGCGCCCAGCTTCTACTTCTAGTTTACTCTTTAAAATATGCTTCTAACTTGAAAATAGAACTTTTAATTAAAATTAATTAGATCTCATAATGTTTTATTTATTTTTTCGACTTTTAGAATAATCAAATTAATTAATTTTCCATTAATATTTGTCCTTTTTCTTTGTATTCAAACCAAATTTATGGGATCTCTATCTTCCTATAGTTAAATACACTTCATGTCTTCATATTTCACTTCAAAACTGATTTGATTGAAATTTGATATAACCAATGTTGATGTTTATATTTCAAATTTCATAACAATAATAATACAACAATAGGGTGCTGAGTGAAATGAACAAAAAAAAAAATTATAGTTATTTAATGAGATGAGAACAGGGGCGGACTAAGGCCAAGGCAACCTAGGTACGTGCCTAGGGTCCGTAATTTTTGGGGCCCGAAAACTAGGTTTTTAATTTTTTAATTTTTATAATTAATTTTTATTTTTATTTAACAAAAAAAAGTGATATTCTTAATTATGCTGAAACGTATCCAAACCTCGCGCCTATCGAGCCTTTACTATGCATGTGTTTAAAAAGTCAAACGTAGCTATTTAAAATGAGTGTCTCCTGAACATATTGCATCTTATGTGAGTTGTGATTGAGTACCTAGACTTGATTGCTTGATTTTCATGATAGTGACTCTTCAATAGAGGAATTAAAATGTTATGAACAAGATTTAAACCTAGCAGAACTGAAAAAATAAGCAATGTAAGCGGTGCCAACAAAAATTAAATAGTTTATCATTACTTTATATAGAAAAGAGTTATTAAATAACTCTATTAATTATGACAAACTAATTGATGAGTTTGCAGAATTAAAAGTGAGAAAAAAGGCAATATAACTAACCAATCTTGTTATAAACGTCTATGTGTTTAAGTATTATTGTTTGTTTTAATAAATTATGATTATTTAATTTTTGTACATGTAATTTTCATTTTTTTTTTCTTGGAATCCGATAATTAAATAGAACTACATACTACAATATATGCTTTAAAACCAAACTCAAAGTATTGTAGTGGATAACTGAACCTACTGTTTACAAGTCGGTGCGCCTGCGCGTTGCCTCGAAGACGGAGGTGGCCCGGCCAGAGGTCTCAAAAAATTAAAATAGATAGACTCACCTCACGGAAAGAGACAAGTGCGCCCGCAACATATATAATTAAATTCATTAAATGCGAGGCTCTCTCTCTCTCTCACTGTCTCTCTCAAGAAATGAAAAACCTATGAAATAGAAGAAAATTCCAACAACAACCATCACAACAACAACTACCGCCACCACTACAATTACAACTACAACAACAACAACCACAAGAAGCAACCACCCTCAAGACGTAGCTATAAACAATTACCCTATCTTACCCCCATTTCTTTTAAATATATTCAATTAATACATATACTCAAATTAAGAATTAATTCAAATATATATATATTAAATATAATTTCTAATATAAAAACAAAAAAATATAAATCCAAAAAATAAAAGTCGGAGCAGATTTATAGATATGTCATATATTTTCTTCTACCCCCTACCCTTATAAATAAACAATTTTTTTTAAACTTAATTTAATCATTTTTTTTACCTCAATCATCTGGTTTTTCACAATAGTATGTGTCATGACTGAAAAAACGGCCTGGAATTAACAATGTTGCCTAGGGCCTGCTTTAGCGTTAGTCCGCCACTGGATGAGAACAATCTTTGCAACAAATAAGAAAATATCACCCTCATTGTTTTCTATTTTCTATTAACCTAACAATTACACTGGCCTGCAAAGAAAATTTTTAGGTTGTTATTCCTTTTCATTGCACTTGAGTTTGTAGAGAGAAAAAGATCTTTCATTCCGACCAACTCCAGGACTGGGAGGCCCAGTTCCACTCTGGGTTGTTACTACAGTATACATTATTATTATTATATACATATTTAGTAATCTGTCAAAGCACATTTTAGGTATTCTTTTTTCATCCATTTCAAGAAGTCGAGCCCACCACTTTAAAATTCTGGCCACAACCAGTGAACTCAGAGGTCTTCAGGTCTCTATTCTGACAAAATAATTTGGAGTATTCCTAGGCCATTTAAAGATTCTTTTAAAAAATTCTACTTGTATTATTTCGATCCCGTCCATATATCTTGGAGTCCATACTTCAGCCCCATAATAGAACTACTGATGTTACAACAGTGGTGAAGATTTTCAGTCTACCATTCCAGCCCAGACTTGGCCTTTGTAAAAAGTTTTATTGTATTCCCAAGAGCCACCCGTGCTCTTGAGATAGAAGATTCGCCGCTATACCAAACTTCCCAGATGATAGTATAGATATTGTATATATATATATTGTATTGTATATATATATATTGTATATATATATATTGTATATATAATAATGTAATTTTAACAAAAAATAAAATAAAAATTTCCTCTCCCCCAATCCAATGGGCGTTTATAGAATTGAGAATTTTAATCTAACCAAAAAAAAAAGAATAAAGGTCGATTCACATTATACGTAACGTCAACGTCACGGAACGGAACGGCAACGTTACGTCAAATCTGCTACCCATTCACACTACACCGTCAAGAACCGGCAGACACGTCCGGTTGCCATTTTTTTTTTGTTTAAGTGCAGTTGGAGTAGTTATTTCAGTTGTTCAGTTAATCTTCATGCATTTGTCAAAATGCCTAAATTTAATAAGAGAGAATTAGCAATAGCATTAATTTTAGATGAGGAAGAAAGATCTAATAAAAATAAAAGAAAATGGATTCAAGAAATATTTACTAAAAGAAAGCTTGTTGGAGAATATCACACTTATTATACATCCTTATTTAAGGAATTGGAAGACGATGAAATTTCATTTTACAAATATTTTAGGTATATTTTAGAAATATTTTTAGGTACTTTGTGACTGTGACGGTCGGTTTTTACATTCACATTATTCGAACGGTTCAGAAACGTACACGTTCAGACAGGCACCGTCATGTCAAACTATTCTTTTCGAGAAATCCCACCGTCTTGCGACGTTGACGGTCCGTGACGTTGCCGGCAAGTGTGAACAGCACCATTAAAGATGCATTATAGAATATTTTTACGTGACGTTGCTGTTCCGTTCCGTGACGTTGAAGTTACGTATAATGTGAATCGACCTTAAATCAGACAAAAAACAAGAGTTCTATGTTTAATCGGATTAGATTGATTTGAAATTATTAGAAAAAAAAATGGAAAAAAAAAATCAATTTCATTGTCTATTTAAAAATCTACACTGTATTTTCCTTGAATATCTTCCAGATGGGGAGCAGGATGGCTTGAATATTCGGCAGACTGGTAGACAACCCCTCGAGACACACTTTCACAAAATTTCAGCCAAATAGGCCAAGAAAAAAGCCAATAAAGGCCCAAAAACTGGGAGCGACACTTAAATACGTCCTCTCTCTTAAAAATAATCTCTAATCCTCTCAATATTTATTAATAAATATAATATTAATAATTTCTTATGGGATTGGTTGCAAGCAATACCAACATACTCTTTAGCTATATCAATAATACATTCGATAGTTTAATAAACAAGTTGTAGTAGCAGTAAAAAAATTTAATATTAATTCTCCCTTTATGATGAAATAATTAAAGATCGAATGTGATGAATTTTTTTTTTTTTCACGCAGGTACAAAAAGTCCTGGGGCCTCTTTTGACCGGAGCAAATCTGAACGTGACTGTCACTGTCACACACGAATTGATCTAAAGAGCCTTAAGTCACCTGAAAAAGTAATTAAACAAACTCACCCAAGGTGAACTGACAAACTGATCTTAGAAATCTCTAAATTTATTTCTCTCTCTCTTGGAATATAATATTGTTTGAGAAGTGACGTTGATAAAATTATTCAAATATTGGTGGCGTAGTTTGAAAGAGAGGGGTTGATTTGGTTGATATAATATTATATTGTATGGACTTTATCTTTTGAAACTTTTTACTCTAGAGTCAGAAACGGAGTTATATTGAGTTCAAACTGATTAATATATAGTTCATACGGTGGACCGTCTTTTTGTTGATTCGGAATAAATTGACAAAAGCAGAATATATAATTAATATAGTGATAAACTATATCCATTATATAATAAACGAAGCTGGTAACTAACTTAAAGAAGGAAAGGATATTGTAAAAAGAAAAGTTCCATCGGGGGTAGAACAAATCTCTTCTCAAGTGACCTCTGACGTGGCAGTTCAACTCTTCGTATTTAGAAGTCAAAAGACCAGTTCTTTCTCTAAAAGCTATGAATGATACAGCTGAAAGGGCTGTAATGCTAAAAGAAAACTTTCATAATAATCGTTGAGGGAGACCAAAAGTCATTCTTCTACCTTGTGAGCAGGACCAGGCAAGAAAATATCGACAAAAATTGTTTACTTTTTAGTACTTTTAAGTAAATATTGGCATTTAATTTCTTGTTTTGTTATTTTCTAATTAAATTATTTGAAAAAAATTAAATAATTGCATATTTAAGAGAGGAAGTCCCTGCTGGGCGCGCCAATACTCTCTCACCTAAATGGACATGTTTCAAGGGGAGAAGGGGGGGGGGGGGTTAATGAACTTTGAATGATGTAATATTTATTTTACGAGTGTTTTTTAATAGAATCAACAAAATTATAGCCTATCCGTGAAAATTTTGACCAAGACGGTCCGGGGGGGGGGGGGGTAAATAAACTCCGAATGGGGTCAAATTTTATTTACGAGTGTTTTATAATATAAGTAAAAAAATTAGAGAGTATAACTTAAAAAAAAAAATAAAAATAGAAAAATAAGGGACACACCCTAATGACCATATATTAAATGAAACAAGATGTAATAATTAATTTTGATGCTGATATACCGGAATAGTTCATGTAATGGGGCTCGAGGCTTAAGAGTTAGTTGAGCAACATTAATTAAATATTAGTATGAGAATGGGGAATAAAAGGGGAGATCGGCTCTCATGTTTATATTAAGAAAAAAAACTATCTAATAAAGGGAATCCATTATCAGTGATTGATCCACGGAAAGGGAAAGTTTCAAACTACCTTTATAAAAAAAAAAAACCCTCAATTAAATCATGATTTATAAAGTATATTTTTTTATTCCTTGGTTTTTCTATTGCATAGCTTTATTTAAATTTTATTTTAAAAAATTTGCTGTGACTGGTCGCACAGCACACAACTTTCTCTTACCCTTTGGCAAGAGAAAGTTGTGTACTGTGCTTGTCACATCGGATTTTTTGTGACGAGATATAAATATTTAGTTGCTCTTAGCACTTAAGTTCCAAACTTAACCACGTGATTCATAGATGGCGCTGAGCTACGAATGCTTCCACATCAGTAAAGTGTACTTCAAACGAAACTCCACGAAAAATTTCACTGATATACTTTTTAAAGAGCATCTAAAAAATAGTTCATTATGAATTTTAAACAAAATCGTTGCAGCGAGTTTTGAGAAATTCGAAAAAAACTGAAAAAGTACATCAGTAAAGTACTAACTAGTACTTTTTGGCCGATTTTGTTCAAAAGCTTATTTTCACCCCTTAAGAGGATGCCTAACTTAATTATAAAATTTCAACCTCGTAGCTCTTTTAGTTCCTGAGATATTTTGTTCACAGACGCTCACACACACACACACACACCCACAGACCATGTCGCGAAAACCAACTTTTTTGGACTCAGGGGACCTTAAAACTAGGGTCCGACCGAAACAAGATTTTCGGCCGAAACCGAAACCGAATATTCGGCCTCAACCTTAGTTTCGGCCGAAACCGTAACCGAAACCGAAACTTGAATTTCCTATAAAAATTTTTTTCATTTTACCTTTTTTTTTTTTGAATTTTTTTCTCTCCCGTGAAAATCATTTTACCTTTTTTTAGGGAGACTAAATTTTTTTTCTCCCTCAAGTGCAAATTATTTGACCTTTTTTATTTTTTTTGCATGCGAGTCTCATCCCATTTTTTCAGACTCTGGTTTCGGCCGGCCGAAAGGTTCGGCCACTTTTGGCCGAAACCGAAACTACGGCCGAAACCATGATTTTTGGCCGAAACTGGCCGAAACCGTAACCGAAACCGAATATTCGGTCGGTTCCTACTTAAAACGCGAAGATCCATCAAAATCTCGACATCGAATTGTTGACATGAATCGAAGACTTTCTCTCTATATATTTCATATATAGGGTAAGAGAAAGTAAAAAGTCACATTAAGTTGAAATTTTGTTTAATTTGAATAGACTATTAAAAATGTTAACAATTAGAATGAGTGAAAAATTTAAAGCATACCTAGAGATCTAGAGCAGAGGTTCTCAACATGGGCGATAAAGCCCCCCTGGGGGCGTTTGAGACTTTCTGGGGGGCCGGGGGTAGAAGACCCAGAGAAAATAGGGGGCATTGAGATGGCGTAGAAGAGGCATGGGAAGATTAAAAAATATAGTCTAAAAAAGGCATCAAACGATTATCAAGTAATAAAGTAAAATAAAAAAAATTAATATCCTTTAATTTTTGTTATTGTAGGTGTTGTATTCTTTTTTATCACGTGAATTTAGTACTGTAGCAATGTTGGTAACTAAAAAAGAGAAATCGGCTTCATGTTACTGAACGCGGGAGACTTACAGTTGTTTTTAAGTAAAATCGAGCCTGATATTAACAAAATGCATAAAATTCTACATAAAAATTTTAAAAAATAATTGTTTTATTTTATTTTATTTATTTATTTTTTTTTGTCAATATAAATAATAAAAAAATCAAAACAATCAATTATCGGTATAATAATAACAATAACTTACACCGTTTCCCGTACCTAGGGGGGGGGGAAGTTAAGGGGTTTTTTTTTCCTGCCCACAGGCACATTTTTCTCAAAACTAGGTTTTCAAAACCTAAATTTTTCAAAATTCATATTTTTCAACATCTATATAAAATAAAAATTCTTATTAGGAACCGACCGAATATTTGGTTTCGGTTACGGTTTCGGCCAGTTTCGGCCAAAAATCATGGTTTCGGACGTAGTTTCGGTTTCGGCCAAAAAGTAGCCGAAATCAGAGTCTGAAAAAAATGGGATGAGACTCGCATGCAAAAAAAAAAAAAAAAAAAGGTCAAATGATTTGCAATTGAGAGAGAAAAAAAATTTATTCTCCCTAAAAAAAGGGAGAGAAAAAAAAATTCAAAAAAAAACAGTAAAATGAAAAAAAAATTTTATAGGAAATATAAGTTTCGGTTTCGGCCGAAACTAAGGTTGAGGCCGAATATTCGGTTTCGGTTTCGGCTGAAAATCTTGTTTCGGTCGGACCCTAATTCTTATTTTATTTATGAACCACACATTTGTGGTGAACTCTGTTACAAACTTATGGAAGTTATTTATTTATTTATTTATCTTTGTTGCGTAATTCTTCTGGGGAAAATATTGGTTTATGTATGAATGTGCGTGTGCGCGAATGCCTGTGCATTTATGTGTGTTGTCATTCCTTAACAAATGGCAATGGATTGTGCCCGAGTTTAACGCTTGTTAATATAATTGTGCGTTGCTGTTACCAATATGCACTGGAGCCAATCAATGTCTTTAGGTAACGAGATTTGTGCATTAACTCAGAGTCCTCTGAGATGGAAGGAACGTTTCCTCTTCGCTGTAATTTGTATAATCAAATTTTAAAAATATGTCACCGTCCACATGAAAAGGTACCAAATCTTCACTGCGCTAAATTTTCAGGAGAACCGATTAAAAAAAAGTTCAAAAAAATCGATTTTTTTTTATTATTGATTCTGATTCTCTAGTTCTTCATCTTATATGATGGAATATTCAATTCATCAGAATCGATGTATTTTATATACAAAATTTGAAAAAACAAGACTTTAATCTCATTTTTCCCAAAACTAGGTTTTCAAAACCTAAATTTTAAAAATTCATATCTTTCAAACAAAAAATGATAAACAAATTCTAAAATTGCTGGCTTGCTCAGCAGGATGTGTTCTGTACAGAAAGCACAAAAAATGAATTTTGACCCCGACGAAGGTACCTTCATGTAGACGGTCACATATACTAATACTAATACCAATTTATTTATAATAATTACGCATTCTTAAGTGATGAATTTTTCAAACCACTGTTTATGTTTTAATTGTTCGTTTTTAATTTAAATATCGTAATTTGTTGTAATTATAATTCACCAATCTTCTTTCGAGTGTTAATTTTCTGGAAATAATGAGAGTGTCTGTTTATTCATATTTGAAATCTTATTTCTTTGACACAAATAAATAAGCCTTTCGCTATTCTATAATAAGGAATATTAACTTCCAAATGGAAGGTGAACACCTTAAAGATGATCATTTTCTAGAGGAAATCCCGGCAACGGTGGTCGCCATTTGAATTTCAATTTAACTCCGATCTATTCGCTTGAATTTTTAATAGCGCCAGCAGATCTCTTGACTTTTTCGACCAAATCGCCCCTTCTGACTCAATCTACCCCCTCCCCATCCATCGGGGGAGCCGCTAATCAAATCGATTTGACTTAATATTTTTGCTCTTTTATGTAGATGTAATGTCAAGAAATGCAAACCTAAGAAAGTTCTTTGTGTGGAAACATTTAAGGGAAATTGTATTGAAATCCATAAGGGCTGAATAGCGTTATTAGAATACTATTTATTCTTTAGTCAAGTTCAACTAAGTTTTACTTCTGTTTTCGTTAAAAAAAGATTCAACTTTTGAGAATTTTTCTTTTTTTTACATAAATTAGAATCCAGTTTAAATAGTAAAAATCTGGTGTGTGTGGCTGCTGGTCACACCAGATTTTTTGTGTCGAGATATATTTAGTTTCCGATAGCACCTTAGTTTCAAACTTGCATTTTAAATGTTGACTGCTTCAAATAAACTATGGTTATTTTTCAAAATTTTAATCTCATATTTGGACATTTTATACACAATATAGAATCGTAAATAAATACAAAATTTCATAAGAATTGGAAAAAAAATTTTAAATGCGTAAAAAGTTCCAAACCCCCTTTTGAATTGAAATTACCATAAAAATCCATATAGGAAATTAGCATTGAGCCTATGGGCGGAAAGTGAATTCTCGGGGGGGGGGGGGTAATCTGGTGTGACTGGTCGCACAGCACACAATTTTTTCTTAATTTCGGTAATTTAAAGGCGCATTCTCTACTTGTTTGTCAGAATATAAATACAAATCAAATTTTTCAGTATTAAATTTTAAATTTTACATTAAAAATAAATTTTTTGCTAAAAAAGTTGTTTTTTTTTAATCTCGGGGGGGGGGGGTAATTACCCTTCCCCCCTACCTTGTATCCGCCCTTGGATGTCAAACAGGACTCCCACTATCACCACTAAAATATTACCTCTCTCAGCTTACATACAGATTCCAGTTTTAGGTAGATGGGTTCGCCAATTTATAAGTAAGGAAAACAAATTTTGATTTCCTTTGAGATTGAACCTGGTTTGAGATCCTGTGAAATAAAATATTACCCTTTCATTAACAAATTACTAGAGGGTCAAGTCTCCCTACTTCCCCCTATATTAATTTTAACCAATACTATATTAATTCATATAATTCCATTTAAACAATGTAAATACATATTAAAAGCATTAAAAAACATAAATAAATGGTAATTTTATGTTTTTCTAGATTCAACAAATCCTTAATTAATACTGTTTGAGGCAGATAGTGGCGTAGCTAGGGGGAGGGCGGGGACGGCATGCCCTCCCCAGAAAGCCCAAGAAAAATTGAGAAAATATGGGGCTTTCCAGGCCCTCCGGAGAATAGCTGGTCCCATGCCCCCCCCCCCAGCCAAATTTTCTAGTTACGCCCATGGTGGTCTAGACAGTGAATCGAAAGAAAAGTACTCATGCGTTTGTGATTTACAGAGGCGGGGTGTGTGTGTGTGTGTGTGTGTGTGTGTGTGTGTGTGTGTGTGTGTGTGTGTGTGTGTGTGTGTGTGTGTGTGTGTGTGTGTGTGTGTGTGTGTGTGTGTGTGTGTGTGTGTGTGTGTGTGTGTGTGTGTGTGTGTGCGTGTGTGTGTGTG
Organism: Euborellia annulipes; assembly: GCA_023213315.1. Classification (NCBI taxonomy): domain Eukaryota; kingdom Metazoa; phylum Arthropoda; class Insecta; order Dermaptera; family Anisolabididae; genus Euborellia; species Euborellia annulipes. The sequence goes on from JAKCPI010001115.1 coordinate 72,659, forward strand.
TGTGTGTGTGTGTGTGTGTGTGTGTGCGTGCGTCTGTATGTGTGGACAGATATTTAGCATGAAGGAATTGAGCTACCGGATTGAAATTTTATATTTAACTTAGGTACCTTTGAAGAATCTCAAAATAAGCTTTTGAACAAAACCGGCCAAAAAGTACTAGTACTTTACTGATGTACTTTTTCAGTTTTTTTCGATTTTCTCAAAATTCCCTCCAAGGATTTTTTTTAAAATTCATAAATTAACTATTTTTTAGATGCTCTTTAAAATGTATATTCTCATTTTGCCGTTGAAATCTTCTGAAGACCACTTTACTCTTGTTCTTCATAGGAAAGATAGAAATGGTTGCCATGGTAACGGAATTTAAATCTTTTTCTTTTTATTAGATTAAAAATCAATTATTATTTAAATTCCCATTTATTTTTATTTTATTTGTGTCTTTAATTGCTTAGGAGAAAACATATATATCTCTCTCTCTCTCACTTCCAAACATTATCGTCTGTCTCTCCGCCTTCTCTCATAGGCCTAATGTTAATTTCCTATAGGGATTTGTATGTTAATTTCGATTCAAAAGGGGGTCCCCTTTGGAACTTTTTAGGCATTTAAAATTTTTTTTTCCAATTCTTATGAAATTTTGTATTTATTTACGATTCTATATTGTGTATAAAATGTCCAAATATGAGATTAAAATTTTGAAAAATAACCATAGTTTATTTCAAGCAGTCAACATTTAAAATGCAAGTTTGAAACTAAGGTGCTATGGGAAACTAAATATATCTCGACACAAAAAATCTGGTGTGACCAGCACGGTGCACAACTTTCTCTTACCGAAGGGTAAGAGAAAGTTGTGTGCTGTGCGCCAGTCACACCAGATTTTTTGTTCTTATACACGTGTGTTGACAACGAGTATTATTATGTATTTTTATAGAGATTAGTTTTTTTAGATAGTCGTTTTGTTGACATTTTTTAATTAGATTATTGATGTTGGTTTGTATATAATCTTTATGGCAGAGGTTATGGATTCTTGCTATTTCATTTTTACTTTCTCTTATTTATTATATTTGAGGAGGCGATTAGCCGAGGGGATAAAGGAGTTGAGCTTATAATCCTGAGTTGAATACAACTCGAGTTCAAATCCACCTCATGGCAATAAATTATCCAACTCTATTTGAGATGCCTCCTCCTGAGGAAGGAAACGGGAACCCACCTCAGTATCATTCCCATGAGAGTTACTCTTCAGAGTAACCACAACGTGTCACGTCTGACAATAATGATTGAGAGATGAGAGATTTATTATATTTAGTTTTTGATGCAACGGTTGGGCTGAGTTGTAGTTGATCATTCTATTGCTCTTTGATGGTTTAATGTAAAGATCCGTTTTGAGCTGATGATTATCTCTTTTAATTTTAATATCAACAAAATTTATTTCACCTTCATTTTTTTTCTATAGTGAACACTATGTCGGGATGGAAGGCATTTAGGGCATAAAGCATTTTATTTGCATTAATTCCTTTAAGAACACAAATCGAATCATCTGAGTATTGATAATAAATTTTAAAGTCAAATTTTATAATGATTTTCTCATATATATCATCCAAAACTAAATCTGAAAGTACCGGAGATATTTTGGACCCTGCCGGTAATCCATTTTTCTGTTCAAAATATTTATTTATTCATATCATCTATATGTTAATTTACAGTCCTGGTAAGTCCATTATTAGATATTTTGTTCACAAGTATTTTTGCACACAAATTGAATCGAACTGACTGGTAACTAACGACATCGAGCGAGTGTTTGCACAGTTTTTTGGAGTTGGCCATCTCTCCCTTACGGCCATCTCCCCCGGACTTGCCCTATGTTATTTTAATGTTATTAATATGTATTTACTTTGTTTAAATCGAATTTTATGAATAAATATAGTTTTATAGTTTTTAAAATTAATATATAATCGCTCAAAAAAACAGTTTTCTTTGACGATCTTAAAATTCATATCTTACATATTTGAATTGGAATGAGAAATTAAAAAAAAAAAAATTATATCATTATCTATATCGACTTTGACCTAAAAGTGGATTTGAACATTGTTGCAAAAATTAGGTAAAATTAGGTAGTTTTTTGGGGTAATTAATATAAAAATTAGTAATTAATTTATTTTCTTTCTAAATCTTCCCAAGCTCATTTTTTCCAGCTTTAAAATTTTTTTTCTCAAAAAGTATTAGGAATATTGTAATATAATTTTGGATTCTTACTAAGGAAAAGGTAAAAACAACAAATAAAAAAAATTTTATCCAAATATGAGATGGTCGGTTACATGGCTGGATGATTTGAATTGGAATGACCCCGGAGAGGATGGGATTTTTTTATAATGCTGAATCTCACTTTCTACTACTACTGAAAATACTGAAGGGAACAAGTATTTCAAATTCATTTTCTAAAATATATAAAAAAATTTTAAATTATTTTAGAAAATTTTAGTTCATGTTTTAGTATCAGGTGTTTTACTTTGGGGCTAAGAACGACGCAAAGGAGACAAATCTCTCCCAGAAGCACTCGGAAACGCATTCAGTTTAAGGTGGATTCATCTTAATTTTCTATAAAACATCACTGTTTCTTTTCTTGGAGGCCTTTTTTCCTTTAGACTTGTCAAATCCAAATGGCTCGCCGAATAAATAAAGATATTTGAAAAGACCAGTCATGTAAGGAAGTTCTCTCAAAAGCGTCGATCCTTAAAATAAAAACTCATCAATCTGTCCATCAGAATTTCAACTGTTTGAGAGGCTTTTAGTAAGAATTTTTTTTTTTTTTTTTTTTTAAGAAATGATTTGAATTTAACTTAAATAATTATTAATTCATCTTTGAATTTTTTACAATAAAAAAAATCTGGTGTAACGGGCGCAGAGCACACAACTCAGTGTTTTAGCTAGTCTTAATTGTCAGCTCTTACCCTTCGGTAAGAGAAAGTTGTGCACCGTGCTGTTCACACCAGATTTTTTGTGTCGAGATATATTTAGTTTCCTATAGCCCCTTAGTTTCAAACTTGCATTTTAAATGTTGACTGCTTCAAATAAACTATGGTTATTTTTCAAAATTTTAATCTCATATTTGGACATTTTATACACAATATAGAATCGTAAATAAATACAAAATTTCATAAGAATTGGAAAAAAAAAATTTTAAATGCGTAAAAAGTTCCAAAGGGGACCCCCTTTTGAATCGAAATTAACATACAAATCCCCTTTGGGATTTTACATTGGGTCTATGGAACGAAGAGCTGGGAAGTGAATTTAAAATTTAAAATTATATATTTTCTATTCAAACAATTTTCACAAAATATTACTGATATACCTTTTAAAAGGGCATCTCAATAATAAATGATTTTTAATCTAATAAAAAGGAAAAGATTTAAATTCTGTTACCATAGGAACCATTTCTCCTATCTTTCCTATGAAGATCTAGAGTAAAGTGGTCTTCAGAAGATTTCAACGGCAAAATGAGAATATACATTTTAAAGAGCATCTAAAAAATAGTTGATTTATGAATTTAAAAAAAAAAACCTTGGAGGGAATTTTGAGAATTAGAAAAAAACTGAAAAAGTACATCAGTAAAGTACTAGTACTTTTTGGCCGATTTTGTTCAAAAGCTTATTTTGAGCGTCTGGGAAGGTACCTAAGTTAAATATAAAATTTCAATCCGGTAGCTCAATTCCTACATGCTAAAAATCATTACACACACACACACACACAGACCAATTTGCGGGACCCACTTTTTTGGACTCAGGGGACCTCAAAACATGTATATCCATCAAAATCTCGACATCGAATTTTTGACATGATCGCAATACTTTCTCTCTATACATATTTCATATATATGGTACGAGAAAGTAAAAATTGTAAAAAAATCAGAAAAAATCGTACGTGATGGAGGAAAACGGAGGTCATATTTGGATTCAGGAGGTCATTTTACTTAAGGGCCATTAAAAAAGTTTCATTTTGCCGCACAGTATTAATAATTGTATTATAAATATAGGAAATTTCGCAAAATTTGCCGAACTTTAGGCCTAATGCGCAGACTGAAACCACCACCTAAAATGTTTTAAAAATTCCTGCCTATATTTAAGGCCTTGTTCATTTAGTGGCTACCCGTCAGGGCAATTTTTTGTTTCAAGTACTTAAAAAAATTTGCAAAAATATAAAAAATTTCAAAAATTTTCAAATTTTAATCCAAAAATCAAATATTTTACAGAATTGTTACTAGGTCTCATACACAGTCATTGAAGGGTACCCTTTTCCGTAAAAAAATTGACTTTTTTCGCTCCACATACATTGTTTTGTTTTATTTGTTGTTATTGTATTTAAATTGGTATTGTGTTTGTTAGACCTAGCCACCGAGGACTAGTGCCTCTAAGGGGGTCATAATAAATTTATTTATTTATTTAACCTTTGATAAATAATAATAATTTTTTTAATTTCGTATTTCTTACTGAATATTCCCATGTTTGTTATCTTTTAGGTTTTTTTATTTATATAGTATAAAGGATTTTCGAGGGACATCGTCTAAGGAAAATTTATTTAACTTACGTGCAGCCTAATTTAGAGTATTGTTCAAAGGTGTTCAAGTTTAAATTGCCCTCTCATTTTCCTAGTCATTTGGGAAATATTTTTTCTAACTTTATATATTGTATAATATTATTTTATTTTTGCTATTTGTATGAATGATTATTTCGTTTCTAATTTGACCTATCTTGTTGCAAATATCTCCTTGCTACACCTGCTCTCAGCCATACTTAATTAATACCTTCTATGTATAAGACCGTTGTCTTTTGAATGAGTATTTCTCTTCGCCAACCATATTTGATTTTATTCAGTATAAAAATTTGCTCTGACTTACATTTTTTGTTTCTCTCGTTGGATATAGAGTGAAGGAATTTCTTTCAGATTTAAAAATAATATATATATAATCTATTTTTAATCCCGTTGGATTTGGATTAAATAAATTGAAGAAATTATTATTTTTATCGAAAGGTAATTTTTGTATTCCATAGTTCAATTTCATCAGTTCAGGAGATGGAAATAATTTCATTTTTATTTTTCTTTATAGCGATGTTTTGTTTCTTTACGAGTATTTTCTTAAATACTTATATTTTATTATACTCACCTTCTGGACAATAAATACCAGGGTAAATTCTTTATAATCTGCGTTGGTTTGATGTTTATAACCATTATATTAAATTTAATCAAATAGGTAAAAAAATTAAAATTTGTAAGCTAATTAGCCTGATTTCAAAGCGTTTCAATGTAAAACCTATGGGCGAAATACTGGTGTTTGTCAGTCAGCAGCCATTTTAATGTTGGGGTAGGTAAGTTATCAAAACGATCCATAAAGATCAATTTTCCATATCAACTTTCACCTAGTATTTTAAGATTAGGGTTTCAGCGAGGTACAGACCGATTCCAATCTTCGGATTTTAAAACAAATAAGAGATTCTTTCTTAAAGGATGGGAATCTAAATTTCTCGATCTGAAACCCCTATTTCTCACCCCTTGGGTGATTTTAACTTTAACAGGGGTGATGATTGAAATTGTTTAGAAAATTTCTGGGTGTGAAATATTTTTAAAAAGACGAGTGTTTATAAAAGTGATTTTGTTTTATCATCTGACAAAGTTTTGACGCAAAGATAATAAAAGAGAGAGAACATTAAAAGACGAGTGAAAAAAGAGAAAGTAAAAAAACAAGCGAGACAATTCATGATCTTACCACTAAAATACGATCCGTTTAGATTTTCTATCCTTCGGAAAGTTATTCAATACTTTTCTAAGCTATAAAAGAAATAATAAGAATAATTGAAATGATAAGATGAGAAAACATTTTTTTCTCTCAACCATTTTATAAAAAAAAAAAAAAATATAAAAATAAACAGTATGAATAAATTAAAACAATTAAAAAAATTAAAATAAAATAATTATAAAATAATAGCGAAATTATTTGAATGATGAAATTAAGTAATTAATATTAATTACAAGCAGTTTGGAAACGCGTAACTTAGGATGCAATCCATTACTATAAACATTTAGGTTGCTAACTAGATTCTCAACTAATTCAGATTTAAATTGCCCACTAAATACCTTTACTGTTAAATCAAAGATTTATTGCATACCCAGTCATCTTAGGCTCTATTTCAACGAACATAAAAATTTCAAATTCAATTTTACTATTTAACTTTAAATAAAATTTAATTGATTCGATACTTGTAGAGAATAGTTTCTTTAAAATAGGAAAAAATACCGTGCATTCCATCTACACTAACACTAGAGAAGTGAAAGTTATATTCAAATAATTTTAAAATCTATTTATTTCTAATTTGTATAACTTATGCAGTGCCCCACGCTTGTTAGGGGCTCCGCAACGCTAGATTTTTTAAAACTCATTTTCGGCATCTGAGGTCATTTAGATATCATCTCTATTTATTTAAATTGATTGGTAGTCAATTCAATTGAAATGAATTTTTGTCGTGGATGCGAACCCGCGATTCCTGGTAAAATTGGCAAGTATCGCAGGGGAGTATATTAATTATTTTTCAAGGGAGGTGGGGGGAACTCATTTTTTAAGATTTACCCCTCCTCCCTTTATAAACATATTTTAAAAGCAGTCACATGCACTCCTGAAGATGGGTTAATAGCCCGAAATATATCGAGTTAGAAATTCAATATTTTTTTCATTTACAACTTAGTGAAACCTCACATATACTAAATAATTTTATTTATAAATATGTTTCACGGAAAACCTACACCACTTTCCCTCCAAAATATTTTAAAATTATATAATGTCTATTCAATGGAAAATACTTAATGAAAATATGAGGATGCGTTACAAGGGCAGCCAAGGCGAAAAATAAAACAAAAATCTATTTTTTGTCGACGTTTCGAGTGCCGATCGCACTCTTCATCTGGACAAAAATGATGTCAATTCGTCAGGTCGTTTGACATGGCAGTATAGCAACGTTTTAACCATTTTTACATTTACTTGAAGACTCTAGTATTTCGACCTCGAAATACTAGAGTCTTCATCAGTTACAACAAAAACAGAATTTGTTGCCAACCAAACAAATTTCTTGTATATTTTAAAATTAATTATTTTGGTAAAAATTGTTAATTTTAATTTTAATTTTTATAGCTATTTAGTTGAATTACTTTATAAAAATTATTTAATTAGTATGATTTTAATATACTTCATAAATATTAAAATAGTTTAGAGCGCGAATTTCAAACCAGAATTTAATAAATTTAGATTTGTGAAATAAATTTTAAAAGAATAATTTCAAGTTTCCTTAAAATAATTATAAAATAATATTAATAAAAATTTCTTGAGGTAGTCAAGTTATTTGAGAACGTTTAGACCAGTGAATCTCGCCACTGCAGTCATATATAGGTGGCATCACCTTAGTCTATAAATGTTTAATATTTTTTTCATTTTTTAATTTTTTTCACTTAGCAAATGACATCATTCTTTTGTTGAATAAACTCGGGATTTTGTATATAATTTATCATCTTACCCCGTGAAAAATATAATTGATATTGATATAAAAAAAATATCGTTGATCGATTCAGGGCCATTACTTTTTACTTTTTTTCCTTCATCTCATCAACGTTATAAAGGAGACAAGTTGTTAATAGTGGGTTATACAATTTTTTTTTTTTTTTTTTTTTCTATAAATGAATTCGAGTTAATGTAATTTTTCATTTGATGCAGAATTAAAAGAATTCTGTTTATTATGATGGATTTTTAAAAATGAGACCAATTTTAGTGAAGAGAAAAATTCAAAAGTTAAAAAAATAAGAGAGGATATAACAATTTTCTGTTAATCAATGCCAAAGGGCAGGATGTTAGAGACATAAACCATCCCTGGAATATATGAGCCTGGCCAATATTCAGAGCTGCTACTGACACCCCTACTCTCATTTTAATTTAGGATAGCATTTAAAATTTTTGAACCAATGTTTTATGACGATACTAATTATATATCTCATATGCAAGCTGATAAATTATATAAATAATCAGATTTGTAGACATTAATTAATAATGATACACTGAGGGGAAAATGTTAAATAAATTGATGTTTAAGAATATATCATCTGATTTTAGAAACGAAAAGATTTCAAAAAATCTGGTGTGCTAGCGCACAGCACCGAAGGGTAACCGCAAGTTTTGTACCGTGCTTGCACACCAGATTTTTTGTGTGGAGATATATTTATTGATAGTTTCCTGAACTTGACGTCTTGCGTTTCATAAGTAAAAAGTAAAAAAGTCAATTGATTCAAAATTGCCATAGGCTCTGTCTATTTTAAATGTTGGCTTCTTGATATAAACTCTGGTTATTTTTCAAAATTTTAATCTCATATTTGGATATTTCATACACAATAGAGAATCCTAAATAAATACAAAATTTCATAAGAATTGGAAAAAATTGTTAAAAATGTGTAAAAAGTTCAAAGGGGACCGGCCCCTTTTTGAATCGAAATTTATATGCGAATCTCCATAGGGATTTAACATTGGCTCTATGGAAGGAAGAGCCGGAAAATGATTTTAAAAAATCTGAAATACATTAGTTCATTTTAATGATATAATTTTTAGAGAGCATTTAAAAAATGCTTGATTTATATAAATTTTAATCTAAAAAAGAAAGAATTATTTTCTGTTACCAAACATTTTTCCTATCTTTCCTATGAAGTACAAGAGTAAAGTATGCATTGCGTTATGATAATTATGATATTAATTAATATAGTTCATATAGCCTATAATACTCATGTGCGAGGTGACATGCGGTGCACTCAATATTTTTTCCTATTCAATTAGCAAACTCGAGTTCCCCGAAACACTTCTTATAAAAATAATAAACTTGTACAGGTATATACCCACACCCGCGTTGATTCTTTTTATTTTAAGCCAATATAACACATGCTTCAAAAGATTTCAAGGGCGAAATGAAAATATACATTTTAAAGAGCATGTAAAAAATAATTGATTTATGAATTTTAAACCAAATCGTCGGTGAGAATTTTGAGAAAATCGAAAATAAAAAAATGAAAAAGCACAAGAGTGAAGTACTAGTACTTTTTGGCAGATTATTATTTTTTTTCGAATGGGTGCATAAGGTCGGAAGACCTATAATGACCAGTGGTCACATGGAGCCAGAAAGAATATAGTTAAAAAAAAATAAATAAATAAAGGAGAAGCATAAAAGGGGAACTCAACTGCGGGAACTAAGAAGATGCCTGTTGAGATTAGACTTGAAAGTCTGAAGATTGTAGGTTTTGGGGAAGATAGACGCAGGGAGCTTGTTCCAATCGCGGGAGGTCATGGGGACAAAGGGAAGAATGGAATTAACTAGTTCTATTGTTGAGAAATGAACCTTCCTTATGCTAGGGATGCTGAGACGATACCTCCCTTGTGTTCCCTGTATATGTTGCTTTGGGTGGGATAATTGATTTTAATTCGGCAGAGCATTGACCATGGTAATACCTATAGATTCTCTCAGTTAATTTTTTGTAACTCCCGAAGATGGGATAATATTTATTTATTTATTTATTTAACAATCTCTCAACAGAATTTTTTCCAATTACAAAGAGAGAAAAAGAAATATATCGAGTATAATCTACATTTGTTGTTTTTACTCTCATACCTCAGTCAAACCCCACACATAAACACAACCTCAGTTTAAAATGTTTCACCTAAAACCCACACCGCAATCTTAAACTTAACCTATAGATTATGTTGAAAAGCTTAGTCTCACCCTCAAATTTCTAACTCAAATATACAATTTCAACCTCGTAGCTCTTTTCGTTTCTGAGATATTTTGTTCACAGACAAACAGACAGACAGAGAGACCAATTTGCGGGACCAACTTTTTTGGACCCAGAGGACCTCAAAACATGTATACTCATCAAAATCTCTACAAAATTTTTGAATTTATTGCAATACTTTCTATATATTTCATATATAGGGTAAGAGAAATTAAAGAGTATCAAAAACTCTGACGGTCATTTCTTATTTAATGTTTCTGAGACTTGCAGTTGTCTTCTTCAATATCATAAAACTGTGATTGATTGATTTTTGTCAAATTAGTTTTCCGGCTTTTCCTTTCATAGAGCCAATGTTAAATCCCTATGGGGATTTGTATGTAAATTTCGATTCATAAGGGAGGTCTCCTTTGGAACTTTTTACACATTAAAAAAAATTTTTTCCAATTCTTATGAAATTTTGTATTTATTTAGGGTCCTCTATTTTGTGTATAAAATATCCACAAGCAACTGGGGCGTTTGAGAGGCATGAATGCACTATTGTGCTTAAAGAAGTTTCACTTCATAAGAATGTATAGATCTCTTATGTGTCTATTCACTTTTTTTACCCTGTTCAATGTAACCCTTTTTTCACCTCCATTCTCTCTCTTCTCTCTCTTCTCTCTCTACATTATCATTGAGGCAGACTTATTCACTTTGAAAATAGGAAGACCTTAATATAGGGTTAATTAAAACAAAACATTTAATTGTGTAATTAATTAAAATAGGCAACCAATTAATCAGAAGTGTATCTTTGTTTATTTGTTGATAATTAAATGGTGAACTCTCACTCTTGAAAAAACAATTTGGTGTACTGGCGCACAGCACACAACTTTCTCTTACCTTCGGTAATCGAAAGTTGTGTTCTGTGCTTGTCACACCAGATTTTTGTGTCGAGGTATATTTAGTTTCCGCCGATATATTAGAATTCAAGATGTAAAATTTATAAACATGAGAAAATATTTATATTTTGTTACCATGGCAACCATTTCTCCTCTTCCTATGAATCACAAGAATAAACTGTGTTTCAAACAATTTTGAGGCCAAAATGAGAATATACATTTGAAAGAGCATCTAAAAAATAATTGATTTTTGAATTTTAATCAAAATCGTTAGAGCCAATTTTGAGAAAATCGAAAAAAAACTGAAAAAGTACATCAGTAAAGTACTAGTACTTTTTGGCCGATTTTGATTAAAAGCTCATTTTCACTGTTTAACTTAAATATAAAATTTCAGCCTCATAGCTCAATTCCTTCATGCTTAAAATTGAACACACACACCCCCACAGACCATGTCGGGAAAACCACTTTTTTGGCTTCAGGGGATCTCAAAACGTGTATATCCATTAAAATCTCGACATCGAATTTTTGACATGAATCCAATACTTTCTCTCTCTATATATTAACATATATAGAAGTAAGAGAAAGTAAAAATTAAATTTAGTGGGAAAAAAAAAAACTTTTGTAGAACATTTTCCTCTTGTGAGAAATTCGCTTTTCTCAGTATTTAGACTCTTTAATTTTATTTTTAATTGATTTTAATTTTATTTTTAATTTTAATTAATATTTTTATTATTATTATTATTATTTTTTTTAATTTTGGTGGCATTTTTTGTTTGGCATGCACTACCACTAGCACCCCATCCCAGTTTGCAATAAATCAGTAGACATAGGAAAGCTATCGATTAAACTCAAATAACCGAGTGTGGTGTAGTGTTTGCTAGGACACGCTGAATACAAATCAGTATATCTGTGGTTCAACTCCCGGCGCTACCTAGTTTTTTCACTCTTTTAATTTAATTATCAAATATAATTTCTATCTTGGATTGAAGGAACCATCTATTTATATGTTATTAATCATATATTATTTATTATTCATGGACCTATAGTTGAAAATTATTTTAGTATATAAAGAGAAGATTTCATAGATGTTTACTTGCAATGAATGAATTAATAATAAAAAAAATTCAATTTTAGATTAAAATGTATTTTTTTTAAATTAATCTAGAATATTATTTTTCATTTGCAAAGTTGTATTTTCTCTATTGATATGGACATATTTTCATTAATATCTGATGAGAATTTTATAAATATTATATTTTAATTCATTAACTCATTTTGATGAAATTATTTTATATGGATGCATTTATAAAAAAGTAATTAATATTGATGAACGAAATTGTAATTGTAATTATTAATAAGAATTATTAATTATATATTTATTCGTTTATATTAAACATAAAATAATTATTAAATCATCCGATAATTTTTTTTAGGAGGATGGAGATAATGAGACTAAAAATTAATAAACAGCATGCTAAAAGAACTAGTCAAAATGTATAAAAAAATTTTCATTTATTCAATCTCTATATTATATTAATAAGATTATACTATTTATAGAAAAAGGATGTGAACTGACCAAAAAAGAATATCGGAGTGAAAACATAGAAGAGAGAAATTGATGTGGATGTGTGTAAAGGCAGTGGCGTAGTGAGCTTAACTCGCGCCCGGGGGACAATACCTTTTTAGCGCCCCCCCCCCATTCGAAAACCATAAAATATATGTAAAATATACATAATTATTATATTACACTGGTACTAAATTTAAAATATATTTTCCAGAAATCAATTATAATTAAAATAAAAATTATCCAACAATTTTTTGTTTTGCGGACCATTTGGCGCCCATTTGTGAGTAGCACCCGGGGCATGATGACTCCCTTGCCCCCCTCCCCCCCCTCTCGCTACGCCACTAGCTACTATCTATCTATTAAACACAACACAAGGCATGTGATACATCGTTTCTGGATAAAATTTCACCTAGAATAAGAATTTGCAGGCGAAATTTTAATATCTCTAATAGTTTTCGATTAATTGATACAAATTCTAAAAATATGAGATTTTTAATTTAACCACTTCTTAAAAATATGACACTGGGAAAATATGGGGGATTTGATGAGGATTAAGAATCTACTTTTGTTATTTTTGTATCTCAATTAGTTTTCGAGTTATACTCAAAAAACGATACAAAATTTGAGAAGGCTTAATATCATTAAACATAAAAGGTAGAAGATATTTAAGATATCGTATAAATTTTGTATTTAATGGAGATAACGAATCAATAAACACCAATTTTATATCTTTTTTAGTTTTTAGCAAATTTACGAAAATTCAAGCAAACATAGATGTGACTCTCTCTTATAAAATAGAGCAAACTAGTAATTGACATAAATGTGTAAGATTCAGGATTTAGTGCTGATTCTAATGCACTATTCACTATTTATATATGTTGAATAGTTTTTTTATTATTTTGAAAAGAAAAAATTCATCTGTCAAAATTAATTAAAATCGATTTTTTATTATTTTTAGGACATTCCTTGGCCGAAAATGGATTGTTTTAGTCGGAATATTTTATATTTTAATTTATTCAATCGACATCAAGCCCTAAATGTGTTTATTTAATTAAAAAACAATAAATTAAAAAATATTGGCGGGAGTTGACATTCCAAGTCGTGAGTGTCATCAATAAACCCTCATTTTATGTGGGCGTAGCTAAATAGAAAAATTCCTATGGCTTTATAATTAATTCAAGAGACCAGTTTTGCATTTTGCCTCAAATCCGTGAATAAATAAGAGAGATTTAGCGATTTTTTGAAAAGCGATCTCGCGCAAGGCGAAAGGCTTAGACAAGAGTCACGCAAGTCTCCCTGGCTGGTCTCTGGGCGCCGATCGAATTGGAAAAAAAATTGATGCTCTTCCATTAGTTGAAATAATTGTCAAATTGATTGATTTCATCTGTTTATACTCAAATTTTATAAAATTTAATTCTAAAAATGGCTATAAAATCTTATAATGTTGCTAAATTAAGGGATCTTAGAAATTTTTTTTATACATGTTGTGGGTTGTGTATAAACAACGAGCTAGTAAAATAAAATTAACAAGCCTCAAAAATTGAAAGCTGAATTGATAAAAACAACAAGGACTAGAATATTGTCACAAGAGGACATAAAATTTCATCCAATTTTGATATGAAATGAAATCTTTTTTTTTTTTTTTTTTTTTAGAACGAGTCCCCCGCGCTGCGGTAAATTATAATTTGAAAGTTTAAAACACTTTAGATTCCAAATTCATAAATCAATTATTTTTTACATGCTCTTTAAAATGTATATTCTCATTTTGCTCTCAGAATTGTTTGAAGCACACTTTACTCTTGTACTTCATAGGAAAGATAGGGGAACCAAATGACTTAAATAAGGGGATTGTGTCTTTTTCCTTATCCTTTTCATTCATTGTATATTTCAATATACTGTGGCTACAACTAAACTGTATAACTATGTATAACTATATATAGGAAAGATAGGAGAAATGGTTGCCTTGGTACAAAATATAAATATTTTCCTTTGTTTATAAAGTTTACATCTTGAAATATATCTCGACCATAGATCTCAACACAAACGCCTACGGGCTTGGTCTAATTGGTAGCGTGCCTCCCTTCTATACCGAACGTCGCGGGTTCGGGCGTCAGGCAGTCCGATGATTTTATTTAACGCCACTTGGATACCACCAAATGGCTTAAATAGAAATGCCCGACTCCCAATAGATATATTAATAATTAACGATTATCGTCAAAGGCTTAAATGGCCTAATTTGCCGAAAAGAATGTGTAAATGTGTGTGTGAGTGTGAATGTGAGTGTTTAAAAAAAATAAAAAAAAATCTGGTGTGAAAAGCACAGCAAAATTTAAGAGAAATTTGTGTGACCATCGTACCAATTTTTTTTTTTTTTTTACGAGTCTTTAAAATTCTTTTTAATCTGTCCGAAGACATAATTTTAATTTTTTATTATTTTATTTTCTCAGAAGAGGGGAGGGCGCGCTTTGGTCAAGAGCAATAATCAGGGAGGAGGGGGGGGGGAGGCAGCAGGCAGGCGCCGCCCTCCCCTCCTTTGCTCGAATTAAGACGTCTAATAAATTAACATAGAAAAGAAATAAAATATTGAATCTTCAAATGTCTCTAATTCGCAAACCGCTTCTTCAATTTGCATCGGATTTTTTGTAATGAGTTTAGAATTTCCTAGAGATTACTTAGATGAAGCTAAAATTTAATATTTAAACAGTTATTTTTTCATTATATCTCACCATCCGATTACCCAATCAGATGAGAGGAAAAAGGATCATTGATCTATATTCACTGTATTTTTGCCTACGTGTATATAAAATGTCTAGCCTTCTAGATCCAATGGTTTCGTTAAATTAGCGCTCTAAAGGTTTAGACCCGCTCAACGAATGTGTTCAGGGTCCACGCAGAGTCAATTTTTCTCAAAGGGCTCGCTCTAAAAAAAAAAAAATTTCATATCATATCAGAATTGGATGAAATTTTATGTCCTCTTTTTACGTAAAATTCAGCTTTCAATTTATGAGACTTGTTAATTTTATTTTACTAGCTCGTTGTTTATAAACAACCCACAACATGTATACAAAATTTGGTGTGACAAGCCCAGCAGATTTTTTTTGTCGACATGTATTTAGTTTCCGACAGTACGGCACATTCGATTTTCAAGATGTAAAATTTATAAGTATGGAAAAATATTTATATTTTGTTACCATAGCAACAATTTCTCCTAACTTGCCAATGAAGTACAAGAGTAAAGTGTGCTTCAAACAATTCTGAGGGCAAAATGAAAATATACATTTTAAAGAGCATCTAAAAAATAAATGATTTTTGCATTTTAATCAAAATCGTTTGAGCGAATTTTGAGAAAATCGAAAAAAACTGAAAAAGTACATGTGTATAAAGGTAAGGGAAAGTAAAAATTTCTAAGATTCCTTAATTTAGCAACATTATAAGATTTTATAGTCATTTTTAGAATTAAATTTTATAAAATTTGAGTATAAACAGATGAAATCAATCAATTTGAAAATTATTTCAACTAATGGAAGAGCATCAAATTTTTTTTCCAATTCGATCGGCGCCCGGCGACAAGGCAGGGAGACTTGCGTGACTCTTGTCTAAGCCTTTTGTCTAGCGCGAGATCGCTTTTCAAAAAATCGCTAAATCTCTCTTATTTATTCACGGATTTGAGGCAAAATGCAAAACTGGTCTCTTGAATTAATTATAAAGCCATAGGAATTTTTCTATTTAGCTACGCCCACATAAAATGAGGGTTTATTGATGACACTCACGACTTGGAATGCCAACTCCCGCCAATATTTTCTAATTTATTGTTTTTTAATTAAATAAACACATTTAGGGCTTGATGTCGATTGAATAAATTAAAATATAAAATATTCTGACTAAAACAATCCATTTTCGGCCAAGGAATGTCCTAAAAATAATAAAAAATCGATTTTAATTAATTTTGACAGATGAATTTTTTCTTTTCAAAATAATAAAAAAACTATTCAATATATATAAATAGTGAATAGTGCATTAGAATCAGCACTAAATCCTGAATCTTACACATTTAGGTCAATTACTAGTTTGCTCTATTTTATAAGAGAGAGTCACATCTATGTTTGCTTGAATTTTCGTAAATTTGCTAAAAACTAAAAAAGATATAAAATTGGTGTTTATTGATTCGTTATCTGCATTAAATACAAAATTTATACAATATCTTTAATGTCTTCTACCTTTTATGTTTAATGATATTAAGCCTTCTCAAATTTTGTATCGTTTTTTGAGTATAACTCGAAAAATAATTGAAATACAAAAATAACAAAAGTGGATTCTTAATCAGTGGCGTAGTGAGCTTAACTCGCGCCCGGGGCACAACATCACCCCCGCATTCGAAAACCATAACATTATACAGGGGGGTATATAGAACTCAAAAATTTTCTTGCTTGCGGAAAATTTTTTGGCCTGCTGTTAAAATCATTTTACCTAAGTGGGCTAAGTTTTGCGGAATTTTTCCCCCTTCCTGCGGAAAAATTTTATTTTTTTTGCGGAACCAAATTTTTCCGTCACGCGGAAAATTTTTTTAATTTTTTCCCGGACATTAAAATTATTTTTTGTTTTGCGAATTTGTTTGGCGCCCCTTTGTGAGTAGCGCCCGGGGCATGATGACCCCCCTTGCCCCCCTCTCGCATCGCCACTGTGTAAAGGTTAGGGAGAGGGCGTGGCGAGAGAGAATGTGATGGAGAAAGAGCGGGAAGAGGCCCTTCAGCGATGAGGGTCGGAAAAATGGCAAAAATTGGCCAAGAGGATGCTAGGGACGGCATCAAGTGAACATCTCCACCTTTTAAACCCCTACCACTATTACTACCAAAATGAAATCATTGTCTATTGAATTTCAATATATATATACGAGTATTAGCGGGCGGCGTCTCGGGATATGACTAAGAGTTGTCCAGATAAATGTATTTTAATTAATTTTGCACCATAATACAGTATAAAAATATGAAATAAGAAAATCGAGTGGAAAATAAATTTTAGAGGGGGAGGTAGGAGGAGTGGGACTGATAGAACTTTCTGACGTCTGAAATACTGTTTTTTCAATTATTTAATCTAGAGAGCGTCATTTTAAATTTTATTAAAATCGAGTGAAAAATATAAAAAATAATAATTTTAGGGCTAGGGAGGTGGAGAGGGGCACAGAGCGGAAAAAACCTGTTGAAATGTTGAATTTCAGGGGGAGGAAGAATTTTAATTTTTCATTTTAAGGTGCGCCGAAGGCGGGCTTCGCGACTAGTATATATATATATATATATAATCTGTTATATAGGTAAGAGAAAGGAAAAAAAATAAATCACGATTAAATCCAAAAATGTCTTTTATTTCTAAATAGGATCATATGTCCTAGAAGTTTCTGTAAGTTTTTATGCTGATATCATAGAATGACAGACACAGACAATGAATGTAAAAAATTAGATTAGAAAATAATAAATTAAATACATTAATAGAATCGAAGGTATCAGATTCAATTTAATTTTATTCAGTATTTAATCAATATAATTGAAAAGTATATAAAATAGTCAAAGCAATTTGAATTAAACAATTTCACAAGTTGCTAACTTGGATATCGTTTTGAGCGGGGGAGGGGCGGAGGGGCGGAGGTGAGAGAATGTGTTACTAACATTAGTTCCACCTCGATTAGGATCAGAACTGAAGGTGTTTCGAAGATGTTTTACAAATGATCCAAACCCGATGAATTCTAAATCACTCTCTTATTCAGCATCACGTAAGTGATAACAAAACCAAGTTAGGAGGGAGAAAAAAAAGTTGAAGTTGATAAGAGATGTCTCTATTTTTCATTTCTTTTTTCTTACGCTTTTTTTCTATTTCACCATTCCATTACTTACTTACTGATGATTTTTTTTACTCTAAACTTTTTATAATCTATCATTATTCTTTGAGTTTAATTTTTTATTTAATATAAATTTATTTTTTCAATTAATTACTTGGTTTTGTTATCCTAGAGCTTGTAATTTAGGGAAAAAATAAGCATCGAAGTTAAAAGACTTATAATAACTTTTATTATTCATTTCCGTTAAGTAGTTTCACGTTAGTTATGCATCTAATCGTCACAAGTTGCGTCTTTTATGAACTTTACGTCTTTTTCAGATTTGACCTTTCTTTCGCCCTTTAAGGAAGAACGCACACCAATTGAGCGAAAACGTTTTCGGACAAAACGTTTTGTCCAAGAGCAAAACATTTTGCTCCATGCCAACGCACACCGATTGAACAAAACCCTCAATGGCAAAACAATTTGTTCAAAGATGTCGAAATATGCTCAATTGTTTTGCCTCCTCGGTGTGCGTTTGCCCATAGAAAAGCATTGAAAAAACAATTATAGGCACGATTATTCAATTGGCGCTCAATTGGTATGCGTTCAGCCTAAGTTTTCCTCGTTATTTAGTCGTCTTCTACAATTTTTTTTTTTGTTAATCTAATATTTCGACATTGAATTAACAATGACAAATCCTAACTAAATACAACATTTCATTTAAATTGGAAAACATTTTTTATAATGTGGAAAAATTTCAAAAGGGGACCCTCTTGTGATATTTACATGTAAATCTCTATAGAGATTCAACATTGTCTCTATGGGAGGAAATTCCAAAAATTCCTTTCTCCTCTCAGATCCTCCTGCTGAGGATAATCGCCTTTCTTTTTCCCATTGTTAAATAAAAACGAATGAAAAACCAAAAGGTCCACAAATTATTATTAGAGATTATGGATTATTATTTTAAATACTTATCTATAAATATGAAAGGCAGACAAAGAAAATTCACGAAAACGCCTGTAGGGCCGTATAATCAATCAGATAAATAGATAAAAATATTCGGCGAAAAAAAATGCCATTCACTGATGCAAAAAATTCGAAAATCGTAAAAAAATCTCCCATCAAAATCAGCCAAAATGCAGAAGCCAAAACAAATATATGTTCACTCTACTCTAGTAGCTCTCTCTCAAAAAAATCAATCAAAAAATCTAAAGAAATGTTAAGAATTGGGTTGTTAAGTTTTTCATAATCATATTTCTCTTTTACTATTATATTTCATAGTTTGGAGGGAAAGTGGTGTAGGTTTTCCGTGAAACATATTTATAAGTAAAATTATTTAGTATATGAGAGGTTCATTAAGTTATAAATGAAAGAAATATTGAATTTCTAACTCGATATATTTCGGGCTAATAACCCATCTTCAGGAGCACATGTGACTGAGTGAATAAAAGAGAATAGATGCTACCAGGCAGGCTTAGATAGGAGTGAGGGGAGGAGTTGGGGAAATTTGTGAATGTTTGCTGGAGAGACAACCCCCCTCCATAGACAACCCTAGACTCAAGCATACATTCACAAATTTACCCAACTCCTCCCCCCTGGAGGGGGTTGTCTCTCCATAGGCAACCCTAGACTCAAGCAAACATTCACAAATTTCCCCAACTCCTCCCCTCACTCCTATCTAAGCCTGCCTGGTAGCATCTATTCTCTTTTATTCACTCAGTCACATGTACTCCTGAAGATGGGTTAATAGCTCGAAATATATCGAGTTAGAAATTCAATATTTCTTTCATTTATAACTTACAATTAGTGAAACCTCACATATACTAAATAATTTTACTTATTATATTTCAGGAAAGTAAAAAATTACCTTATTACCCTACAGTGTGTTCATTTCTCCCTTCAATATAAAAGCAGAAATTTGAAGACTTCGTATCCATATTGAAGGAAAAAAGTAGGCTTCATCCCCACTTCGTTGTCAAATAAACGGGAAGATATATGAAAATTATATTTCGTATAGAAAAACTGTCTGCCGCCTGCTTATGTTCTGGCTTTGCAAATTCTCAATCCTCTCCTGCCACATCAAGATCATTAAGAGATCCTCATTTTATTTTCCCATTGAATTACAGATCATCTTAATAAAGATTTTAATTTATTGATATATACGGACTGTCTACCTCAACCAATCAATCAAGAATAAATTTATGAACAGTTAATTTTATTATTTTATTTTTAAGAAAAGAAAAAGATTTATAATAATATAATTGAAACCAAGAAACCATTTATACACACGCTAAGGTGATGTCTTCAAGTAATATTTTAATATTTATTCTCATCTGAAAATTCTAAGAAAGAGATTCATAATTCCTCCTTTGGGAGAGATGAATGTATAAATAAATAATAAATATACGCGCTATCAATTCGAAATCAACGTTTTATATATGAAGCTGGAAGGATGAGGGAAAAAAGCCTCTCGATATTCAAAGAGGTCAAATGTCCAAAAAAATGAATAAAATATAATAATATAAATATTAATGAGCAGACCACCGATCATTATTATACTATCCTAATATTATCTTTTTTCTACAATATTTTCAATATTTTTCAAACCGTGCGACTTGCTAAACTGTTTCTTAATTTGTTTTTACAGAGTAACTTTGCGAGAATAATAAATAAAAACAAAATATGATGTATTGTAATTGATCGTAAGTAATATGTATATATGCTAGTAAATTTGGAAAGTTGATAAGATAACAAACATATTAAGAGTCGCGGGAGCGACTCGTCGCCGTTCAAGGAAAAAGCAAAAGAAAGCAAAGGAACTCTTAATACTTGTACTTCCATGTGGTTGATATTCCAATAGATTCCAATGGCCCATTGCATGCATTGCATGCATTTGCATGGACGAGTCGTCCCTAAGACGACGATTAGCTAGAAATATTTTTAATCCTTAATAAAAGATAGGGATTTTTTTGATAAACTTTTCTCTTTCTGGGGGAAAATCTCAAAAAGTTTTTAAGAAATCGAAGCCAATTTTTTTATATAAAACTAGAATAAATACGGATTATTTTGAGCACAAATTCAAAAAAAATTCATCTCCCAAAAAGAATAGCAAAGGCTCAAAGTTTATACCTTGCCAATTTCAGAAGGCCAAAATATAATCTCCTATTATTCCTTTTTTTTTTTAAAGTGAAACTTTTATTTGATCCTCTCAAATTTTTTCGCTCTTCTATCAGCATGTCGCGTTACAACCCGTGACGTCAAAGGCCGTGACGCTACAAGCCATGACGTCACAAGCAGTGACGACAAAAATAGGAAAGTTGAAATTTAATATATATGACGAATTATAAAAAAATAATTGTGAGTGTGTGATGCAAAAAGGGGCGCCTCGCATTATTTTTGCCCTGCTGAAATTTGCACTGAAAAATTCAGAAAGAGATGCAGATTTAGAAAAAAAATTTTGATAAAAACTGAGTTTGGGTAGTTTTTTGGGGGAGGGGGGGGGGAATTGATATAAAAATCAAAGATTAATTAATTTTTTTTCTAAATCTGCATCTCTTTCTGAATATTTCAGTGAAAATATCAGCTTTATATGTTGGAAACAAAGGAAGTTATGATTTATTTTCTACAGAAAGAACACTTGAACTAGGAGCGTCGGAAATTAGGGTTTGGAAAAAACCGGAAAATTTTGAAAACCCTTTTTTCTGTTTTTTACAAAGTGGAAAACCGGTAAACCAGTTTTAAACCGTTTTTTTTTCAACATCTTAAACGATAACCGTTATTAATGAATATATCTTTTGGGGGGTCCAGGCATTCTTATTTAAGCCATTTGGTGTCCAAATGGCTTAAATAAAATAGGACTGCCTGCGATCCGAACCCAAAAAAATTATTATTACTGGTATTCCAATCCAGTGCCTGCTTGAGGATTTGTTTACATTCATAGAATACAAAAAATACATAAATATTTCTCCATACATTTCCTATGGGAGAAAACGTAACTTTAGGAATTAATAGTTTTGCCCCCGGGCTTGGAGTAGTAGGTAGCGTGCCTAGCTCCTATACCAAACCTCGCGGGTTCGGACCCAGGCAGTCCGATGATTTTATTTAAGCCATTTGGATACTAAATGGCTTAAATAAGAATGCCTGGACCCCAATATAGATAAATTCATAAAATAACGGTTATCCTAAACTCTTATATAGCCTAAGTTGCCGGAAAGATGCTTTTCATGCTCATTTTTTCCAACTTTAAGATTTTCTTTTTTAAAAAAGTATTAGAAATATTGTAATATAATTTTGGATCTTACTAAGAATGGTAAAAGCAACAAATAAAAAAAATTTCATCCAAATCTGAGATGGTGGGATACATGGCTGGATGATTTGACATGGAATGAATGGCCCAGAAGCAAAAATATCATTGTAATTATCCGTCCTTGATGTGAACGCACCTTGAATTAATCTATCTGATAAATAGGTGAGCTAAGGCAGCTGATTAAAGAGTCGTGTATATTTAAAAAAAAAGAAAAACTTGAAAAGTTATGCAGTGATATTTATTCAAAAAGTAAAAAAGATTTCACTTCTCATTCCTCATATCATAATTTTTCAACTTTGATATTTTTTTTAACAAGCAAAACACATCTCTTTAACCCGCCGTCAAAACTAACCTCTTTGACATATTGATTAATTTATAGTGTGTTCTGATGTTGGGTTTCTCTTAGGCTTGAAATTTAATGAAATCAAAGGCCGCAGAACAGACTACAACTTGGCAGATTTGACAATATCGATGATAAATAAATTTGCGAAATGAATTTGTGTTTGTTTGGACATATTGCGCTTCAATGGCTCCATGACTTCTCACTTTTAAAAAGCGAGAAGTCCTGGTTCGAGTCCAGGCCTAATCAAACACAAACTCATCTCGGAAAGAAAATAATAATTCATTGACTCACATTTACTAAAAAATTGAGATAGCTGATAACAATACTTGTATCTCGAAGTTAATGAAATAATTGCTCACCTGAAACAAACGAAAATAAAATTAGTCTTCGTTACGTATTAGTTTAAAAAATATTAAGAATATAAAAATCATATTTAATTTAATATTAATAGATTATTTTCTTTAATTAATTATTTATTAATTCATATACCTGAAAAAATAAGGGTGTGCCGCCGGGAGTTGAACCACGGATCCACCAATTTGTACTCGGTGTGTATATAATAACGAGGGCTCGGATTTCGCCTTATTATTATTTTTTAATTTATGGCTTAAAATTTAGGCCAATATGATATGTATACGTTTCATGAAATTCTGAATAAAATAAGAGGCATTTGCTAGTGCCTAAATGGCTATTTTGGCCGATTTTGGGTTTTAGTGCCTATTTCATCTATAAATGCCTTTTTTAGTGCCTATTTAATTTCAAATAGCCAATTTCGACTTTTTTTTGAAATTTCATAATAAATTTATTTTATATCACGAATCCGGAGAAAAATTACAAAAAAAAACGAGATTACTAAAAAAAAAAAAAAAAAAAAAAAAAAAAACGGCGCCCCAGTTGAGCTTCGCCCCCTCCGCCCTCATTCAGCCAACTCTGTGCAAAGTTTTCTCTTTCACACTCATTCTTTTTAGGCAACTTAGGACATATAAGACTTTGACGATAACCGTTGTATAAGATAATATCTATTGGGGGTCCAGACATTTCTATTTAAGCCAAGGGCGTATATAGAAATTTTTTCGGGGGCCTGATCTCAAAAATTTTTCTGCGAAAAAAAAATTCGTCCGAAAAAATATTTTACCCTTTTTTTAGAGACGCTAAATTTTTGCTGCCCGGTACCATCCGTGGAACCAAAATTTTTTTCATGTGCTGTTCGCGGAACATTTCCTTTTTTGTGGAGCCTACATTTTTGCGCTACGGGGCCGCGCAAACATTTCGGGAGGGGGGGGACCCATTATTGCCTGTATATTCCTATATTTTTCTATAAAAATTTTAAAAATTGTATATATATATATATAATTTCTTAAAATTCATTCCAACGATGCCCGTGACCCGTGACTCAGAAAGAACACACTAGCTTTTCGTGCCTAGACTCCTGAGTTGGCTTCCCGTCCCAAGCGAGATAAATTCATTTCATTTGAATTGGCTACCAATTATTTGAAATAAATAGGGATGGGTTCTAAATAGCTTTATATGCCGAAAAAGCCATTAAATAATAATAAAAAAAAATTCCTACGATTTTTCTATTAATTAAAAAATTAATTCATATAGGCCTAAATTTAAAATAAAAATTAATTATCAATAATTAATAATAATAATAAATCCATTTGAGAATTGAGTAAAAATTAATTTATTATTACAGATTCATATAAATAATATAGCTGAAATACCGGCATATAAATTTTAATTTATATATTTATTGACTATGAAACCAAACACATTTTTAATTAAATAAAATATAGCAAAATTCAATATATGAATTAACCAATCATCTGAAGCCTACTGATCTATTTAATACCACTTGAGTAGGAAAGAATTACATTTTTTTTTTTTCAATTTTTTATTTTATTAACTTTTTTTTAAATTAATAATTTCGGTTTACTTTCATTTTATATTAATTAAAACCAATCAGAATAAATCAACTAATTATCAAAATTAATTAACTTTTTTTAAATATATCTTTTTCCCTTTCTCTAATCATTTGCAAATAAACATAAATGCATTTCAATCAATTTCGGATTTATTGGAAATTATAAAAATAATGATAAAAAAATTTAGTCTAAGGTTTTTTTTATTTTTTTACAGAGCTAAATCATTTTGGAAAACATTTTGTATTCATGTAAAATTTATACTTGAATTTTTGAGGAATATAAAGCTTTTGGAAGAGTGTGAATACGAATCGAGTATTTTCTCCATGATATCTAAATTAACGATATCTCATGAACTGAACAAGATATACAAACAAAACGTGACAGCAAGGGCGGATACAAGGGGAGATAAAGGGGGTAATTATCCCCCCCCCCCCCGAGATTTGAAAAAATACTTTTTTTCTCAAAAAAATTTATTTTTAATGTAAAATTTTAAAAATTAATACTTAAAAATTTGATTTGTATTTATATTCTGGCAAACAAGTACAAAATGCGCCTTTAAATTACTGAAATTAAGAAAAAATTGTGTGCTGTGCGACCAGTCACACCAGATTACTCTCCCCGAGAAATACCTCTGGATCCTCCCTTGCATGACAGATAAGGTTTATTGGTTTAGATGAGGAGCTGATAAGATTTTGGTCAAATTTGTTGTTTTCCATCTAATTGTTTTTTTTTCTGAAATGTCTTATAAACAAATAGATGAATAAACAGAAAAGTGTTATTCTACATTTTTTTGTTTTTAAAAGTAGGCCTATATATAAATAAAATATTTTTCAAATACGTATAATAATTAATTATAAAGTTGAAATTTACATATTTGGTTTAATTTATGAATGCCTTGAAAATAATCATCTTGCTAAAATTACAAATTAATATGAATAAAATTTACATTGATTTTACTAAAATAACAATTCAAAAAAATTGTTGCTGTTAACAAGTAATAAATTAACTAATTCCTTGCCGACATTAAATATTTTTCGAAATAAGAGTCTCTTAAATACCCGGCCGATATTTGGGAGGAAACAAATATTCCTCCTCCAACAGTCTCAATTTTTATCAGTCTGAACTGGTGAATCCTCATCCACGAGTCGTCTGGGAGCACATTTTCGAGTAAGAGTTTGAATGACCTTTTTTACATATTACATTACAAATGCTTTAAGAACAATCAAAATTGAGAAAGATAAGTTTAAGAAAACCCTATTAAAAATCTATCCTTTCTTATTAGTTCTATTATTTTATTATGTATTTTTTAAGATATTTTAAGCAATAAAAGATTCTAAATAATAAGTTTCTAGTTTTATTGGAATGTGAAATTAATTTAGTCCCTTGGGGACAAAAACAAAGAGAATGCTTAAAGTTTTAGGAAAATTTTGAAAACCCTTAAAGTTCAAAGGCGATGAGCCACGTGTTCCTGTTTTACAAATGAGTTAAAATTTTTCACACATTATTTTTTAATGCAATGGTAAAGATCTACGGGTACCTGCTATTAAATTTCTCAAAAAGATTTTAGTAGGTCCATCCTAGTAGGATGATCCTTCTACTGTATATTAAACACCATGTATAAGTTGATTGTTGTGATTGGGCTGGGCATATTTAGTTCAGTTAGTCCGTCCAAGATCCAGTTTCCAAAACATATTATATAAATATTATTTATGCATTTTTCAATCTTATAATAAAATTGTTTATGTATTTATTGTATATTATATATATAGAGATTCTAATAAAATCCAATTCTCTATCATATTTATGCACTCTTAAAAACATTATTAACCTGATTTTATATATTAACAAAAATAATGAACGTATATAAATATTTTTTTAATTAAAACTCGATTTGGGGATTAAAAAAAAGGTAATAAAATGGCGGAGGGTTGTGTGTTTAAATAGGGTCAACAGCCTTGGCCAATTGAAACGTGTCTAGCTTAGCAACATTGACTCGGCCATTATGTTGCAAGGGGTGATAGCTTGTATATATATATACTGTATTCTGTAAACAACAGATGTCCGAACCATGTCCGATCAGGCCTTCCGGTAATAGACTCTTGTCCTGTCCTCCTGTTCTCTTTTCAGCCACCAGGGCACTTTTTTAGGCCCCAATGTTCCTCGACAGGGATGTACTGCTTTGACTGTTGTCTCTCTCTCTGACCCAAAGTTGATTTGTTTAACTATTTGTTTAAAAATACCTTTCCCTTGCCTCATTACCATATCACTATATATGATCTACACCATAAAGAAGCTCATGCAATTTTTCCACCTGTTACAATAAATAAATATTTATATTTTTGAATATACAATCAGGTGAAATTAAATTTTTTTTTAATTACAATTGAAATAATTAAAAAATCTTTTTTTTATTTAATATTCCCCTTCTGTTTCCTCCATCGAGAAATTAGAAAATAACTTACATTTTCCAAATTTAAAAAGAAGTTTAATTTTTAAAATATTTAATCGGTCTTCATATTTGAATGAATGAATGAAATGAATGAACATTAGTTCTCCTTGAACGCTTTACAATTAGTTAACAATATAAACAATGTTTACTCTCCTTACACTAGTTTACAATAATCAATAGTCGATGTCCGCACTCATATGTTCTTATAACACTTAGACTAGTACATAAAATCACATTAGCATTCAATTTCGGCTGCACTCTATTTCGAGCATTAATAAAACGCCTCACCCTCCAAAAGTAACGGCCCCAAGCCATACCCTAAGATATAGGCCTACAGCATTCATTCGAGAGACTTGAGTGAAGCAGAATGGAAAAGATCAGGTGCAGGGGAGTAGCCAAGGGGGGGGGGGATGCCTCCCCCCAGATCGGATCGAGTTGGCAAAATCAAGGACCAG
The DNA here is from genome assembly GCA_023213315.1 of Euborellia annulipes. Classification (NCBI taxonomy): domain Eukaryota; kingdom Metazoa; phylum Arthropoda; class Insecta; order Dermaptera; family Anisolabididae; genus Euborellia; species Euborellia annulipes. The sequence goes on from JAKCPI010001115.1 coordinate 100,186, forward strand.
TTGGCAAAATAAAGTTTATTTATCAGAAATTAATTTATATTTCTATTAAAAAAAAAATCTTTTTTAATTTTCAAATAAATAAATTTATTTTCTATTTACAGAATATAAATTTATTATATAATGCAAACATATAGAAAAAAAATTATTAGGACTATTTTAAATGGCAAAAATAAAATATTTGAACATATAAAAGAAACGTCAGTCGTTCATTTGTTATTGGAAATGGAATAATTTTCTTTATTTAGGGCTAGTATAATTGTAAAAAAAAAAGGGTCGGACTAAACCGGGCGCACAACTTTGCCCACCCATTATTCAAAGAAATAGCACGCGGTTATTTATTTGTTTAGATTTTGCTGTTGCTATGCACAATTTTCGATATTTAAATGATTTTTTAACAAATTTATGACAAATTAGAGTACTAATATTATATATCATTTCACTCGGGAGAAAGTCTAGTTTCTGAATATATAAAAAAAAAAATTATAGATATTGGCCCCCCCCTCTTGAGTGCTCCCTAATGGTCCGATGTTTACCAAAAGCTTTTCAGTTCTTGATCTTTACCTCTAGTTTATGTGTGCAAAATTTCAAAACAATTGAATGAAGAGTTTTTGAGTTTTCGTTGACGAAAAAAATTACCACAGACATACACACACACACACAGAGAGAGAGACATCATTTCAAAAACTATTTGGATTCAAGGGACTTCAAAACGCATTTTGGCAGCTTCAGAAAAACTTCGATTTTTTTTACGATTACATTAACTTTACCTGTCCAACCTATTCAATAAATAATCTGCTCAAAAGCGACTCTTATTTTGAATTTTCTAGATTTTTTAAAGTCGTTACCCCTTAAAAATATGCAGATTTTTGAAATACATAGAAATAGAGGTCTATACTGTAAAGTTTGAGCCCAATCGGAGGTGTCTTAGTGGTGCAAAACACGGCTAAAAGTTTAGAAAAATTGGATTTTTTATTTTTTTTTTTAGGACACTCCTGAATAGAATTTTTACCATCCCTGGGTAGAAAAAAGTAAATTCTAGAACTGCGGCACTACGGCTATTTGAGTTTTAATTAAGGAAAAAAGTAAGATTTTCTATAGTTTTTAACTTTCCAAAAGTTAAGCAATGGCAAGCGCGGCGAAAGCACTGGATTGGTGACCCCGAGCAACCAGCGTGTGGAACGTCCCCCGGGAGCCATCGGTATAATGTAATTTAGAAATATATTTAATAAAGTCATACCTGGCCTCTGTAGTCTAAAAAGTTAAAAAAAAAATAAATAATAATTAATTGATAACGAAATTATGAGCAAAACAGTTTTCCTAGTCAGGATTCAGAGCTATCCATCCATATACCCAAGAATGGCTCTAAAGCTCTAAACTTTTGGCGCAAAACACCATCTTTATCATAAAATTTTCTTATATTTGCTTTTTAACAAACTTGACTTTGATAACTATTTTGTTCATAATTTCTTTAGAATGATTTTTAGAAAGTGTAAAGAACTACAGAATATCGTCAATATATATTTTTTGGATTCAGTGATGGTAAAAGATTCTATCAATTAGGGGTGTCCAAAGTTGAAAAAACTAAAAAATTCGATTTTTCTAAAATTTCAGCTGTGTTTTGCACCATTAAATCGCCTTCAATTGGGCTGAAACTTTATATTTCTATGTACAGTGGAACCTCGCTTAACGAGCATAATTCGTTCTAGAATCATACTAGTAAAGGGAAACTGGAATCTCTCATTTGAAAAAATTCTTGCCTTAATTATATTTCTATTAAAAATTTTGTTTAATCCTTTAGTTTTTTAATATTAAAATAGCAAAGTGAAGGGGGAGGGGACTTACGTTCAAACATGTCATATAGCGACTAGGGAGCGTTGGGGTTAGCCTCTAGTAAATTAATATATGTAGGATGAAAAAGAATGTGAATCGTATAGTTGGCAAATTGATTAAATTTAGTTGGCATTTTTGGCCTTCTCCTACCCCCCTGAAAAATCTCTTCGCTACGCCCCTGATCAGGTGATGCCATTTGTATAAATGAACAAATAAAATTAAGGGTGAAATCATTTATAAGATGGGTGGGGATACATATTTACATAGATGAATAAATAATTAAAATTAAAATTAGGGGATTAAATTATTAAGAATATGTAGTGGTTGGACCTAAAAATAAAAGTAAGAGATGAGAAATAAATTAATTAATTAAACGATGGGTGAAATAAATAATGAGATGAGAAATAAATAAATAAATGAAGGGTGAAATAAAATATAGGTTAAGAAATAAATAAATAAATTAATTAATTAAATGAAGGATGAATTAAATAATGAGATGAGAAATTGATTAATTGAAGGGTGAAATAAATTATGGGGTAGGAAATAAATAAATAAATTAATAAATTAAATGAAGGATAAAATAAATGATGAAAATGAAAACAGGTGACCAAATTCCATATGCTCCCATTCCGTCACGAAACAGGAATTCCCCTACGATCTCTTATTAAGCTAGTATTTTTATTAATCAATGACAAGGCAAGGCATTCCGGAGGGAAAGACGTTGCACTCCACCATACATTGTAACAATAATATTCATCTTTTATCACAATCATGCCAACATTAAACAGAGTGAAACATAACATGATTATCAAAAAACTCGTTTCAAAGATATTCATCAATACAGTGATAGCAAAATATACATCTACCTATTAGTCATTCTGTATATTAACTTTAATAATAGGCAAACAGACATAAAAACTATTTGACTCTCAATAGGAACTTTCATTCAAAATTAAAAGATTAATGCATTTCTAGCCATAAATCATTATTAATGAAATTATCAGTCTTAACATATTTTATTTTAAGTAAAACAACATGACCATTGAACATAACATCGACCGAACGGCTTGCAGAAAATTCAAAGAATGAATATATAAATAACTTTAAATAAATAAATATATATAATTTTTATCTTTTCCTGGACGTCCGCGACCCAGTTCCAATCAGCCAGCGGCCCACGGGGTGGAATCCGCTGGTCTAAAAGAATTTGAAAAGAAAATTTTTTACTTAGCACAGTAATGAACGAAGTTTATTGTCAAGAGAAAACTCACTTTTTATTAAAATCTAAGGGAAACAAGCAGCTTCTATATTTTAAATCATGTTTAATTAATTTTTCAAAACTCATGAAATAATGAATGTTATTTTTTATCACCGAAATGTCAGATGACACTTTTAACATATCTGCTTTAAAATCGCAAAAGTGAGAAGTCTTAGTTGGCCCAAGTCTCTAACCAAACAGCAATTTTAAACTTTCAAACTTTAACCCTTTCAAGATACACTAAATCATATTATCTGTTGTTCATTTATGATTTACGAAAAGGTCAAGCAACTGGGTGTGAAATTTCGTGGCTATTTCAATTCGAAACTTGAGTTTAATATAAATTTATATTTAAATAATTTATTTCTAGTACACAATACAGATTATAATTTATTTCAAGAAACAATCCTCTTATGTAGACATGAGGACAAAATTACAATCATAATCATTTTAAGAACGAAGATAATCCAAAGGAGACTGAAAGCGGAACACGTCTTCTTATGTAATCCGGGGCAATTAGTTCCAAAAATAACCCCCCCCCCACACCAATAAGTCCCCCACTCTAAAAACTCGCCCGGGGAACACGGATCCATAACTAAACTCGGCTCCAAGGGCGGATCCAGAGGTGTTTCTCGGGGGGGGGGGTAATCTGGTGTGACTCGTCGCACAGCACACTATTTTTTTTTAATTTCGGTAATTTAAAAGCGCATTCTGTACTTGTTTGCCAGAATATAAATACACATCAAATTTTTAAGTATTAATTTTAAAAATTTTACATTAAAAATAAATTTTTTTGCGAAAAAAAGGTATTTTTTTCGAATCTCGGGGGGGGGGGTAATTACCCCCTTTACCCCCCCCTTGTATCCGCCCTTGCTCGGCTCACATGTGCCTATCGATTTAACATTAACTTAATTATAATAATTTTAATCTCAATCCACTTAACGACCTGTGCTATTAGCACACACAATTTATTAATATGTTCTATTAGGTTTTATTAGAGAATATTTTTATTTTAAAAAGCTTCGAATTTAAATATTCACCAAAAGAGAGATAGAGAGAAATTTTTTTACTTTCTCTTACCTATTCGATGTCGAGATTTTGATGGATATACACGTTTTGAGGTCCCCCGGATCAAAATATGGGGAATGACTTCCCCGAGACTTTCTCGTATATTCTTTTGGCATTACGTCTGGGTGTGTGTGTGTGTGTGTGTGTGAAAACGATTGCTTAAAAACCAAAGCAGCTAGATCGATGAAATTTGGTATATGCTCATTACACTAAAATTATTGATTTCTATCAACTTTTAGAGTAAATACGTCACTTGGAAGTAGTACTTTACCTAATAAGTTTTTTCAGAAATTTCGAAATTTTCAATTTTTTTATAATATTATGATAAATTACTCTATTTTAAAAAGTTTTTATTCTTTGACATTTTTTCAAAAACTGAATAGATTTTTAGTTATCGAATTATTAAAATAATTTTTGTTTAATTGTTTGATTTTTTTTTTTTTAATTTGTTGAGTATAAAAAAAAATAACTTTTTTAAATTTAATAGCTTGTGAGAAAAGGCAGAAAAAAAATCGAGAAAATTCGGGTTAAGCAAGGCTAAGAACTGCTGGACTGTGGATAGGTGACCCGCTGAGTGTTGAGTCACTCACCTGCCGGAAGCCATTTTAATTAATTTCCCAAAAATAAAATGATCTTAGAGGCCGAAATATAAATTGAAAATACAATTAACTTTAACACCCGCCTCAGGAAGAAAAATAAATAAATCCCACCTTAATAATCAATCAAAAGTTAGAATATATTTATTTCCTCTATTAAAATAATTTTTTCATATTCATTTTTTTAAATTATTTAATTTGTTTTTTTTCTTCTAATTTGATGAATATAAAAAAAAACAAATAGTTTTATTACTTTTTTTTATTTTTGTCTTTAACAGCTTCTAGGAAAAGATGACGTCACGCGTATTGTTTGGAATCCGGTGCATGTGCACCAAGAGCGGAGACTCAGCATCTTTAAGCGACTCTCTCCATCTCACTCGCACTCATTACCTTCGCTTTCTTTCTATTCAAATGCAACTCCACCAACCACAATATTTGAATTTTTGCTTTTTCGAGGAGAGGGACGCCCCCTTCCTTCCCCCTCCCCTTTAGGTTGTCCCCTTCGTGATATTTATGCTAGTTTTATAAAATTTCTTTGATTAAATTAAAAATTAATTTCATTTTGGTTTATAGAATGGACACCAGAGGCAGCACTTGCCGGTGGCGCCTTGTAATTAAGCACACCATTTGCTTGCAAGGTTGTCTGTCTGTCTTTATTCAATTCGAGTCCCTAAAGAAAAAAAATAAAGAAAAATTTAATTATATAACAATTTTTATTATTTTTCCTTAGAGAGATTTAATTATTTAATTATTTTAATTAATTGGCTTTAATTTTTCATAAGGCAAGACAATCAACTCAATGCTATCCAATTGGCAAATTCTAGAATTTTTTGCGTCTGCCCTTTCGAGAAATTGCGGACCCGAGTCTTTTTCCTGGACTCTCCATAACGTCCTCTATTTTTCTACACAAT